>VRLP01005572.1:0-35711 GCA_009660295.1 Lophius piscatorius | reverse complement strand
GGGGGGGGGCGGGGGGGGGGGGGGGGGGGGTGGGTGTGGGTTTGGGGGGGGGGGTGTGGGGGGGGGGGGGGGGGGGGGGGGGGGGGGGCAGAGACCACCTGTCACTCGCACAACAGCAGCAGCAGAGGCACAACCACAATCTCCTTCTAACGTTAAGTGATAGATGGAGACGCATCGTGTGACGGCCGAGGAAGCCATTTTATTACTGCCAGAGAACTCCCATCATCATCATCATCCTCATCCTCGTCCTCATCGTGCTAGGACCGGTAGGAGAGTGGTTTCGTGTTTGGAGTTCTGCGGGGCCTGTGGTGCATTACTGGTTCTGTTTATGGTAAACCACAAGTTCAAAAAAAGGTTGTATAAATATTTCTAAAACAGAACTGGGGTTCTGTTGGGCGTATTCATGATAATGTCATTCAAAACTTTGGTCAACAACGTGATCCCGGGCCGGTCCAGATGGCCGCTAAGCCCATTTCTTCCCGTGAGGCTCCCTCATCTCGGTTTTATTGATCCAATCCGTCTCAGCTGTATCTCCCCTCCTCCACTCTCTGTTTACGGATCGGCACATCTCACCAACAAACCCGGAGAACATCTTGGTTATAGATCAGCATCAGAATTTTAATGATCCAAGTGGGTTGAGTCCAAAGCAACTGGACTTCTGTCACACCAGGCAATCAGAACATGAAGAAGCTTCTTGGATGAGAGGGGGAACGTCTTCAAGCCAAGACAGAAGTCCGGTTGCTTTGGACCCAACCCACAAGGAGAACCAGGACCGGGATGAAGGAGAATCTGTAAAGACAATCCTTTTTTAGACCCTCTTAAATTTACCATTAAATGTGTTTCATCTTTCCCATTTTAAACTGAAAAAACTCAGAATAATAACATTTTCATTCAGATGTAACTCAATGATCCCAACCGTTCGGTAAATTCTGTTTATGTGAAACTATTTGACCCTCATCAGACTTTTTATGGTCCGATAGGGTTATATAATTCTGTTTTAGGAAGTATTTCCCAATAAGGCTTTAGTCACGGTTAATTCCTCCTCCTCTGTGGCCCCTTTGACCCGTGGTGTCCCCCAGGGCTCCGTCCTCGGCCCCTTACTCTATAGCACATACATGCTGCCACCGGGTCAGATTCTAAACAGGTCCAGTTACATTTTTCACACAGAAGTAGTGACTCAAAATGTGCGTCATACTGCGGGTGTTTAAAAAGAACCTTGTTCTCCTTTTCATTGTTTGTAATATAATTTGTTGAAAGAAGGTGAATTTTAGTATCGGGTCATATTATTCTGTTCAGTTGGTCCTCACGTGTTTTAATATGTCAAAACGAATCATTGTCACTGAACAGGACTTTCTCAGAGGACAACGTTTCATGCCTTCTTCCTCGGTGGCCCCCTTTGACCTGTGGTGTCCCCCAGGGCTCCATCCTCGGCCCCTTACGCTTACGCATTTCCATGCTGCCACTGGAATCATATTCTATTCAGCTTCAATCAAGTGTCTGACGGTTTTTAGTGACTCAGAATGTGCTGAAGCAAACTTTAAACAGAACATTAAAGATGATGATGATGATGATGATGATGATGAACTTGTCACACAAATAAACACAAACATAAGTGAAAAACAAACAAACTAGATATTCAGCTACGGGTAAAGATGCTGAACTTTGTCTTTAACTGTTACTTGTAGTTGCTTCGAAAAGCTTTGAATGAACGGATTAATGAATGAATGGATGAGTGGATGACCTTGAAACCGTGACCTGACGTGAACCCACGGACAACATGAGCTCCACAGAACCGATTCAACGCTTCACTGATGTGGGCCAACGTTGCTATTCTCTCTCTGTGTATTTAGAGATTGTGCAGAATTGATTTCACGTTATTTTTTAGTTTTTCGCTGAGTCGTTAACGTGAAGCCGACATCAAAGGGACTTTTCGGGGGTGAACAGCCTTTGTAACGATCAGAACTGAGCAGACGCAGTCGGGTTTAACACACGGGTAAAAAAAAAAATGAGCCTCGGGCTTTTCGTTCTGAATGCGGCCCATTATTCAGTGACACAGATATGATATAACACCCCTGGACAAGTTATGCTCATAAATCGATTTAACCGAATCTGTCGATGAAACATTTCGGACATTTCTCTCTGCATGCAAACTGTTTTCTGCTCCTGTTTCATGATCAGATTCTATATCAATAAAGTCCGAAATATAAATATGGATGCGATAACTTTGAGTGCCGTTGTGTTTCACGCGTAGGTTTTTGGGTTGGAACCAAAACTCAGGCTTTTTCTGCTTAATTATATTTATGGTGAGACGAACGTGGAGGAAGAGATCAGATCAAAGATCAAAGTATTAATCCAAAACAAAAATCAAAATTCAAACAGAGGATTACACACACACACACACACGCACGCACGCACACACGCACGCACGCACGCACGCACGCGCGCACACACGCACGCGCGCGCGCACACACATACACACACGCACACAACAGAATTGGGCTTTTTTATTGTTGGGTTGGGTTTGGACTTTCACTGGTCCAGTTAGCCGGCAGGGTACCGACCTGTGGAACGAAACAGGTGATCCACTGTGGAAACCCTGAGAGGGAGCAGCTGAAAGATGATGAAGAAGAAGAAGTGGAAAATGAAGAAGAAGAAGATGAAGAAGAAGAAGGAGACCTGTGTGCAAAAGGTGATGAAAAATGTCTACAATCTTTAACTTTAAGACTATTCAACAACAAAAAAACTGTTATATATATAAATGTATATATAAATATATATAAATAATCAGTGTTTAGAGTATGGCTTGTTCTACATCTCAATTTTTCTCTGAGTTCAATCAATGATGCTGCAAACTAGGACAATGCTGCCCCCTGCTGACGTCATACCGTCATACCGATGATGATGACGATGATGGGCTTCCGTGGAAAGAAACACAATACACACACACACATATATATAAACTAACTAAATAATCAATTTTAAGAGTCATTCTTTTAAGAAATCATTATGTTTCGTCCCAGGTTTTTAAGAATATATAAATATTTAAATATATATATATATTATGATCTGAATATATATAATATATATCTATTTAAATGCTTATATATCTTCAAATCCTGGGTCAGCACATATTGATTTGTCTATAAAACAATAAAGCCAACTCTTCTTTTGTGAATTTATACTTAATAATAATAATAATAATAATAATAATAATAATAATAATTTAACTGTAATGTAGTTTTCCACAAACCGTGTGGTTAATAAATAATTACGTATGGTTGAAAACCGTTTTTGATGATTTTTGCTCGACCGTTGTAATGAATCAACTCTGTGATCATAAATTCTTATAAGTGTTGACACTAAACAGATTAATTATTGTGTTATCTAAATTGAAAATCTGCCACCTTCATCACTTCGGGGTGTTTATTCCACCGGAGAGATCTGACTGATAAACATGAAAGAGAGAGAGAGAGAGAGAGAGAGACAGACAGAGAGAGAGACAGAGAGAGAGAGAGACAGAGAGACAGAGAGAAAGAGTGAGAGAGATAGAGAGAGAGTAGCAGAGCGACGACAGCCTGAAGGCCGTCTTTATTCATTCATAATGAAACAGCTGATATGATCAACAAAGCATGTTGGTATTATCTAATAGTTAATAGATAACTATTTAACTACCAAACTCTTTTCTGAGCAAAATGTCACATGAATCATTTTCACACAGGACCGATTCTGGACTTTACTGAGAACCCTTCGCTCCACTGACGCCTTTAGAACCTGCATGGTCAGGAAATTATCTCCAGGCTACGTAAAAAACTAAATTCTGTGAAAATATATTTTGCAATGTGGGCGTGTACTATCCCTGAATTCATTTCTTATTTCACCAAGAGGAGGTCAAGTATTGATGTATGATTGTTGCTATGACGACGTGGCTTTCCTGCCTCACTCAAAGTTAAACAATGACCTTTATTTATTATTTTTGAATATAACCTCTTACCCGTTACAGAAACCAGTGAAACGTAACTGTAAGTAATCAACCGTTACATGGCTTCCTTCTTCTGTTGACAGCATTTTAAAGATATCTTGCAGACAAACAAGTAAACAACCAAATGTGGACTCACATAAATATACCCGGTGCTCTTTTCTGGACGTAAAAAAGTTTTAAAGTAGCTTTAAAGTAAGAAAGAACAGCTTCTCCTCTCCGTCACTCTTTGCCCCTTTCGTTGTCTGTAAGGCAGCAGCTTAAAGACAAGGTGAGGGTCTGGTCATCGCCACACCTGCTGTCCATCTGCAATCAAGCTTGGCGGTATTTAACCCTCGTTGTTACCTCCACTCGCCTCCAGACCTCCACTCCACCCAGGATATATCATCAGCTCAGCCTCTTAAAAACCCTTGATCTATGTTGTCTGACCTTTTGACTAACAGGGTCTCCCCTGGTCTTCGTGTTTCCGGGTGTCGTGACCTGCTAGTCTCGCCGGCCACTCCTCCAACCTCGGCACGGCTCTTGACCTCAACTTTGACCTTTCCCCAAACTGCCTCCTTCCATCCTTGGAGAAATAAACTTCTTAAAACCCCCCGTGAGTCTGAGTTTTGCCCCCTGGATCGAGTCCCTACCACTTGTATTTTTGCTAGAAAGTTGCCTGGCCGTAATTCTCAAGGCCCGTGGGCCACATCTGACCCGCACAACCCTTAGAACCGGCCCAGGAGACAAAATATCTAATTTTTATAACAACTGGTCCACTGGTATACAGCACAAACATCACCAATACTCCAAGTCCCAGAATGCACTGCGATAGCCGCTGCATCAATCCAGAGCGCCACCTCTCCTCCCTGCTCCTCTGTTGTCAGATATCAGCGTTCATCCAGTCACTCTAATAAACTTTAGTCTCATCCTTAGATCAGATGCTACGGAGGCCGAGAGGAGACATAGAGGGGGGAAAAAAACTTTTTTTAAACAATAGATAATAAACATATTAGTAAAAAGAAGTCGCGTTTTAAAGGAAAACACGTGAAGTGGCATACATTTAATGGGAAATGCACCAAACTGTTTTCGGAGGAGCAGCTGCTCCTGACTGCAGGGGCAGATAATTAAATAGAATTAGAATAAAGTTTATAACACCTCAGATTAAAGGTTTCCCCTATTTGAGTCCTGTTTGACCCTCAATGTGGTTTCCATCTTTCATTTTGGCCTCCTCCGTGATTGAGTTTGACCCAGTAGTGAACAGGAACATCTGTGCCGAACAGAACCGAACCAGGATCATGTGGGAATTCAAGCTCCAGACTGACAAGCAGCTGCTGGCGAACCAAGCAGACATAGCGGTGAATGAAAAGGAACAGAGGAAAATAAACAACAGCAAAATAAGGAAGCAGCACAAGTCCAAACGGTACCAGAGGCTGAGGGCAAAACCAGAACAGATGTAGAAAGTGAAAAGCCAAAATGATATCGGTGCCACACTAACTAAAGGAAACGAAACAGAAAAATGATTTTTTTCTGTTTCTGTTTGCCTTTTTGCTGCATAGTGTATTTGAAGTACTTATTCGATAAATGGGATTGTTTTGGCAGATTAAAGCATTTGACTACCAAAACGTCCAAGAAAAGTCCAATAAGGATCAAATATTTAAAACATGCTTCAACAATAGCTTGAATAATCTTATTAAAATGGACTATTGTCGTAAAAAAGTTCATCATGAAATATGTTTTTAAGTCTTACACAGAATTCTTTCTAGTAAGTGCACACATGGTGGTGCTCCCCCAGGGCTCGGTCCTTGGCCCCCTTACTGGTTCAGCATACACATGCTGCAGCAGGGTGGGATAATAAACAGGTTCAGTCACATTTTTCATCCAGAAGTAGAAACTCAAAATGGGTCCAACCCAAAAGTTGAGCAGGACATTAAAGGGTTAACTTCTGAAAAAGGTTCATTTCTCATTTTTCCTTAGAGGATTGTTCATAATACATCCCGAAAATCTGCTCTTTGCATTAGGGGGTTACGTCACAGGTGACATTAACGCTATGCTTATAAACACCATGTAACCAACTTTGCTTCTGGGGCTAATGAAGCGTCACATCTGATTGGATGTTTCCGTCTCCGCCCTGCCGTTTATACAGCCTCAGTATTTGATACTAAACACGTCAGGTTGAATGCTGCAGTTGTTGATATACCTTCTGTATGTGGGAACGTAAATACTTCAGGTCTCTCCTTTATTTACCGTGTAGACCTGGACTCAATCTGAAGGTGTCTAATATAATGAATGAGGTCCACTGATCTTTATTTACCTGCCGAATCACACGACACATGTGGGGGGCTTCAGCCGATTCTATATTATTACTGATAATCTTAGACAGTCCATAGTGACACAACCTAACTATTTCTTTCTTTGTTTATTTTTATTCTTTGTATTGAGCGGATAAAAAACACAAAAAAATTTAAGAAATTTTAGAAAATAATTTATAATTTTTTTTGTTGAAAAATGATTAAATCAAGTGTGAAACGACGCACAATATTTTTAAATCAATGAATCGTGTGTCAGAAAAAGGAGCAGGATCAAACAAAAGCTCATAAATTCCTATCAATTATTCCACCGCTGACAGTTTCTTAATATATATTTTAACTGTTTTAAATACCTTATTGTCATAAATGCAACAGTTCTTTACAATTTTACCACTAATCTATTTTCACTCATTTCTATGAAGTGGGCAGTCTGCTCTAGGATCAGATCCCATAGTGACTCAGCGATGAAGATGAATACAGACATAAGGTTTAAACACAAAACTGATGGTTGGGAAGTTACGGAGCAGAAACTGGGTTTTTCCGCAAAAAGCTCCTATGAAGTGTTATAAGACGGAGCTGCTTGTTTATAATGAGGCGTTTCCAGTTTGGACATAAAACGGAGGTATATTTGGAAAATAATGGGTTAATTAATTATGCAGACTCGGTTAGGAAGTTCTGTTCAGAGAAAGAAGTGTTTTTTATAAATAAAAAAATAGATTAAAAAAAGATTTAAAATAAAAGCGCCCCCTAGTGAGTAAAATATTGAACTTAGAGAAAAAACTGGATTGATTTTTGGAAAGATCCCTGGTATAGATCCGACACTAGGGGGCGCTTTTATCTCCCACAGAATTGGTCATAATTTCTCAACCGTTGATCCAATTCAGTCCAAATTTAGCTCACATGAATCGAATCGAGGAGATCTATCAAGTATACATCATATATTATCCAAGAAGATCATATTTGCTATCTTTTATACATTGTGTTTTACTCTCATAGTTCATGTTTTACTCACTAGAGGGAGTTTTTTAATTAAAAAATGCAGTTTTTCAGAAGTTACTTCTAAACCATTGGCCTGATTTTGTCTAAATTTGTCCAAATCACCTCAACACCCCATATTCGACTATAATAGTTCATATTTCACTATAATAGTTCATGTTTTACTCCCTAGGGGGAGTTTTTTTAATAAAAAAATGCAGTTTTTCGGACGTTACTTGTTAACCATTGGTCTGATTTCGTCCAAATTTGATGCACATGAATCACCTCAACACCCCATATTCCACTATAATAGTTCATATTCCACTATAATAGTTCATATTTTACTCACTAGGGGGAGTTTTTTAATTAAAAAATGCAGTTTTTCAGACGTTACTTCTAAACCATTGGTCTGATTTCGTCCAAATTTGTCCAAATCACCTCAACACCCCATATTTTACTACAATAGTTCATATTTTACTATAACAGTTCATTTTTTACTCACTAGGGGGAGCTTTCTTACGAAAAATACCGTGGACTTTTTTTTGACAATTAATTCAACGAGGGGGATTGATTGTAGAACGCAGGGGATTGGGGGCTTTTTGGTTTTGTTTTTTGGAGGACTTTCTGCACAAATTCACTCTTTGCCAAATTCATCGGTAAAATCGACTTTTTCTCACGACTCAGGCCTCGGATCCAGAAAAAAAAGACGTTCGCCGCCTGAGTGGAAAATGATGGCGGGAAGATGGAAACCAACTCCGACTGAAGTTTCGATCTCTCTCCCGGTGGCGTTGGGAGTGAGCAGACAGGCCCGGCGGTGAAATCCAAGCCTTTGTTGTGGTCCAAACACAGGTATTAAATGTGATATATATCAGATGCTGGCTGGGTAATGACAGTGTGACGGTTTTCTGCACATGTCCAGCGACTGTATTTACTATCAATATTATGGGTGAGAGCAGAAGGCAGAACTCTTCTGGGTGTGCGTCTGCAGAGAGACGGGAGGCGGTGTGTACTTCTGTGTGTGTGTTTATGAGCAGGTATTAGTCCCACCTTTTGTCAGGCAGCATGCGCCCACTCATAACCCCGGAGGCAGCTTTAAAGAGGTGGTGTTTATAAAGTCACGCTCCTTTGCCAACCCGGGGTCGGTCACTTGTCACCGCTGTGGACTCGGCCATTCCCGGCAGGAGGTAAGTGTCGCCTTCATCCGCCGCTGATGTGAGCGGTGTTTGATACACTCGTGAAAGTAACTTAGGGAGAATGGAAGTATTAGATTAAACGGGCAGCCTCGCCGTCTTACGTTCAGTGCCGCAGCAGGAGGATTTTTCTGAGGGAAGGACGTCGGGTTTTATTGAAGGGCTCAGATTTTACGACTCATCAATGTGGAGGGAAATTGACATTCATAATAAAATGTGTAATAGAGACTTTCAGCAAACCAGAATTCATGTTGTGACCAGCAACACAACCAGTTTAGAAGCGGAGGCTTCTTTGAGACGCCAGCGCTGGTCCAGTTTGAGTTATAATAAGTGTTGTGGTATTTTTATTATACAGTTTGATATCCTGATTTCTGGATTTGATTTTTCCCGTTTAATCATGTTTTCTTCTAAAATTAAAATGTGATATAATCAGAATCATATTCATATTTCATTTTTATATAATATATTTAACTGTTATGCATAGCAGTTCGGAACAAAAACTAAAAAACATTTAAATAAACGCGTATTTGAATATCTAACACGTAATTATTTATATATATATATAGATATTCAAACGAAACTTAACATAAAATAAGTTCAACCTGAGTAAATAAAAAAAAAATGGGACAAAAAAGAAATCAAATACATTAAATCAGTTTCTGATTCTTTTCCTGTTTTCCCACCATGAATTATTCTTCTCAGGTCCAAACAGCAGCGTCTCATCAGGGTTCTGGTTCAGGCGCCGCCAACACTTTTGACTTTATTCCCTCGCTAACCATCCAGAGGTGAACTTAGTCTTGTCTTTGTAATCTCTGCCTGACCCAGTTAGGCCCGAGCTTCAACTCACAGACCGATGACCAGACATTCCCCGACAGAACCATCTGATCTGGACCAGAATTTATAGGGTATTTCCCTCAATTATGTCAAACGGACTCACCCTTACACATCTCACGGCCACCGCCATCACTGACTGTAGGATCGTGTTCTAAGAAAAAGTCCTGTGAAATTTACGGTTTCATATCGGCAGCTGTGGCGGCCAGAATTTTACGGTAAAAAAAAACGTATGTATAAAATATATACTTTAAATAACAATAAATTCAGAATAAATTCAATAAATATATATAAATATAATATAATAAATAGATAGATAATACGGTAAATAAATGGTTGCCAGAATTTTACGGTAAAGGATACTGTAAAAATAACCATAAGAATAAAATATATACTGTAAATAACAATAAATTCAGAATAAATTAAATTAATATGTTAATATATTATATATATATATCTATTTAATATATAATTATATATATATTAAATAGATAATAATCTCTGGTATTATTTTTACATCTCATGTACAAGGTAAAAATTATATATTTAAATACGGTAATTAACAGTAAAAAAAAAAAAAAACTTTAATCATTTAGAATAAACTCATATTTTACAAAAACGAGATTGTATTTATAAAATCGTGTTTATTTCAAGGTTTCTTTTTATTTGTTTTAAATTTGCTGTCATTTTATTTAATGTCATGTAAAGAAGTTTACAGTATATCTGGGGGGTTTTTACAGTAAATTAACATAATGTGTTATACATGGTCACCATATTTTAAATAGTGAAATTCTGGCAACAACAGCCGCCAGTATTTTACTGTTAATAATACAATTTTATATTGCCTCTGGACATCCTCACTTTTCTTTTTTTTTTACCCATGATGCCTTTTGAATAGTGGAGCCGTGAAAAATGAAACCAAAGATTTTTAACATTTTCCTGACTGATTTTTTGAGTGTGCTACTGGTGAGAAACCAGAACCCATTCTGGTGTAAAAATGTTCTGAGTAATGATTATATGGAGCGGGACTGGTGGCAGTCAGGTCCAGTTACAACCAGTACCAGCAGATTGGGAGTTTTTTAATCACTTTTCTGGTTTATCAAATAAAATTATAATTCAAAACTTGTTTTTTTGATTTTCTTAGTTGGAGAGAACATTTAAAACGAAATCTGTTATATTAAAAAGGTTAGTAATAATAATAACCTTCATAGTTCACCTTTATGGTAAAAAAATAAAAATAAAAATAAAAGAGAGGGATTCATGAATTTGTACGTGTAAGTATTTACGTGTATATGAACGTTGGTTTGTCGTACGTGTGTAAATACACATGTTTGCGTATGAGAAAGGGAAATATATGTAAATATGACATAAATCTAATAGAACTTCATCTGCGTTCGTGTAAAACTTTATTTCTCCGATCCACTGCAGAAATAAAGATGTACTAAATTTGCCTTCAGTGATTGGCAGACGGACACAGGGAGATTTGTTGACGGCGTCCTGCTGTATAATCTCTCAACCCTTTTCTCATCTGTGTTTTGGAAATAAATCATTCTGTTGTTACAGACAACTTCAGCGCTCCAGTTAAATAGGAGAGAAAATGTACACTCTGGAGATTTCTTACACCAGAGCCGACAAACAAACAAACACATCATCCAGCCAGAGAATCCAGATTTCAGCCAATCTTTCTTTATTCTGATTATTATTTACAACTTTGAGGCAATTTGACCGAAAACAAACTACAAACTAATTCTCCGAGGTTTTATCAAAGTGAATTTAAGGATTAAGAATTGTGTCTATCGTCATTTATATAATTTACTGTGTTCAGGTGGTTTTTGTAACCCGGTTTATTTTGTTCCAGCTGCCTGGAACATCAGAACCGTCGCCAAACCCAGTCCAGGTTGTCAGGTATGAGCCGCACTCACACACTCTGCCTACACACACACACACTCTGCCTACACACACACACACTCTGTCTACACACACACACACTCTGTCTACACACACACACACTCTGTCCACACACACACGTACACAATCCAAGCACGCGACACTTATTGACAATCCAAACATGTCGCGGTGATCCGTCTGTGATGTCCACACCGGAAACTATCAGTGGCCCGGAGCCTGGAGCCTGTTGTTGTCGAGGCGGAACAATTGACATGTTGACGTTATAGACACAAAGTGTCACCCGGACCTCACCTTTCACCTTATTCTGATCCATATCGGCCGTAACGCCGTCAAGGATCAACAGTGATGTTAATGACAGCAGCTTGTGTTGATGCTGCAGGCTGAGAAAAAACCAAAACAGCAGAAATATCAGCAGAAATATCTGCAGAAATATCAGCAGAAATATCAGCAGAAATATCAGCAGAAATATCAGCAGAAATATCAGCAGAAATATCAGCAGAAATATCTGCAGAAATATCAGCAGAAATATCTGCAGAAATATCTGCAGAAATATCAGCAGAAATATCTGCAGAAATATCAGCAGAAATATCAGACCTTTAGAACGAGGAAGAGTCTGAACCTGATTTTATCTGACCTGCTGTAGAAGGAGAGCAGTGAGTCCAGTAGATGACATCTCTCTCTCTCTCTCTCTCTCTCTCTCTCTCTCTCTCTCCCTCTCTCTCTCTGTTTCTCTCGCTCCCTTTCTCTCGCTGTCCCTCTCTCTCTCCCTCTCTCTCTCTCTGTCTCTGTTTCTCTCGCTCCCTCTCTCTCTGTTTCTGTTTCTCTCGCTCTCCCTCTTTCTCTTCCTCTCTCCCTCTCTCTCTCTTTCTCTCTCTCTCTCCCTCTCTCACTCTCTCTCTCTCTCTCTCCCTCTCCCCCCCTCTCTCTCTCTCTCTCTCTCTCTCCCTCTCTCTCTCATTCTCTCTCCCCCTCTCCCCCCCTCTCTCTCTCTCTCTCTCTCTCTCCCTCCCATGTTAAGAAAGGAACCCCTGAAATGCCTTGAAAAAGTGTCACACTACTTATCATCTTGAATAAACGTCTCATATAACATGAACATATAACATAGAAATGTCTGACCAGGTTGGAAAAGTTGAGGCGTATAAAGTTGGAACACATACACAATGACCACCAACATTACTTCTGCTGTTACCCTTCAAAATAAGAGCACCCAAAGTACACTAGGCAGTTTTTTTTTATAATAGCAGCTACACTACTGCTATTATAAAAAAAAAACAGGCCTGCCTTTGCAAAGAGGAATTAATATTGTGCCCAGAAGATCATTGCACACATTTGTTCTAGTTTTAGTTTCAAACTCTTTCTTATTCTTACAAAAAGGAGTGAAACATGAGTGAGATCTCAGGAACAGTTACAGCAACCGGAACCTCTGCTGCATGTGGGTCAACTCCTCTCTGCTATCGATAGGATGAGAATTTTCCTGTAAGCATCCAAAATCACGAAGGTTCACTTAATGCAGAAACAGAGGAGTCCAGATTGTTAGACAGCGTCTCCCACGCCTCGCCCACGGCGAGTCCAGCTGACGGCTGAGAAACCACAGATGTGCTCGTGGTTTGGTGAGAGTTTGATTCATCCGTCCAGACCGTCACTCTGCGTCCGCACCCTCCAGACACCAACATGGTTGAGCCCGCGTTCCACGTTCATGTGCGCTCACCTGTGTCTTCTCTCCGTGCCTTCAGAGGTGCGTGGAGCTGAAGGATCCAATGAAGGACCGGGAGAAGCAGACCTACTGGCAGGAGAGGGGCCGATGGGGGAGCTACGAGGAGAGCTTCGACCCTCAGGCCGGGGTGTGGGAGTCGTCTCACATCTCCTACCTCACCTTCAAGAGTCTGATCCAGCTGAGACGCTGCATGAACACAGGTCAGTGAGGAGCGGCGGTGGAGACAGACGCGGGTCGTTACTGCCGCGGCGCCGCTGCAGCAAAGTACATTTACTCAAGTATCGTACTTAAAACTCGCTCATGTAAATATAAAGTAAAACTTTATTTGTCAGAATTAGTTCAGCGGAATTTTTGTCTCTTATGGAAAATCGTCAACTTTATTCATTTGACATTTATTGAACTTTTTTTTAGATCTATCTAACTAACTCGATAACCATGGTTACGCCTTCCTCCTCCTCCGTGGCCCCTTTGACCGGTGGTGTCCCCCAGGGCTCCATCCTCGGCCCCTTACTCTTTAATATTTACATGCTGCCGCTGGGTCGCGTTATAAACACGTTCACTCCCACTTTTCAATTAGAAATAATGATTTAAAATGAGCTCAACCAAACAGTTGAGCAGGACATTAAAGGGTTTTAATGAGAAATTCCATTTTATAGTTTGTGATATATTTGTTTTACTCTTTTAGGATCAATATTTTAACCGATACACGATGTTAGTGGATATTTTTAAAACTCTGTCGAGACCAAAGCATAATCAAATAATGCATCTTTAAACTGGCACTCAGAAAATACAATATTTATAATAATAACTATAAATAGGAAGCGCCACAAAAAGTCAGTTAATATTTTTTTAACAGTCATCACGAAAACTTTAAAAAAAAATTAAATAATAATTAAATATTCAAGGACTGGATTTCTTTCTTTTGCTGGTTTTAGTATTATTATGATATCAACCGAAGAATAAGAGTAATTTGTGAAATAAGAAAGAGACATCTCAGTTGTCTGCACTATTTTAAGTCTTAGCCTCCTCTAAAGCCTCCACCACCTTCTCTCCGTCTCAAACTTCACTTCTTCTTCTTCTTCTTCTTCTTCTTCTTCTTCTATCGTCTGCGTACGTTTTCCACAACAGGCGTGACGATTTTCGACCTCGAGGAACGGACGTTGGCCACCATCGCCGAGAAGATGGTGGATGAACTGGTTAAGAAAAAGGAGATCAGGGCTTCGGACCGGGAGGGAGTGCTGAAATCTCTGCTTCAGAACCGCAGGTATCCTCCATGACATCACCTAAACAGTGACTCAAAGGTAAATGAGCTACATTTAAGCTTTCAGCACAAAGCTGCATCTGAGGCGGAGCGGCCGAGTGTGAAGGTGAACGTGGAACTCTGGTGGAGATCACACCTGTAATTATGACACACACACTCTCGGACCACAGAGACACAAACAGCCTGTAGTTACGTCAGCTGACCAAAAAGATGTAATCACAGTATTTACAAACCTCTTTTTTTATTAAAATAGTAATGATAATAATTCATTCATCTCAAATAACAATAACAACAGCAAAAATAATATAAATTTTTTTTTTTAAATCAAACCTTGATTACATATAAAAAAAAATAAAAAAAAGGCGGGTCTTAAGAAGCGCAAAAAAAATGTTTATTCAAAGAATATTTTATTGAGAGGCTTCTCTTCCGTTCTAGTTTTCTATTATCTTGAGGTCAGTTATTGTTTGTGTGCTAATGGGAATTTAAAAAAAGTAGAAAGCTCGTAAACGGCGGATCTTCCTAGCTAACATGTGATCGCGGTTTGACGATCTTCTCTGCCTGAAGGTCGTTCGGTCTGTAAAGTTAAACCGCCACAGTTGAAGTAAACTCCTGTCTCTTCATCATCTTGTTTTCTTACAAGAACAAGCAAAAAAAATTACGAATCGTTGCATTAATCAAGTTTAAGTACTTGCATCTATTTTGATAACATATAAATAATCATATTTTTATAGAATCCACATAAATCAGTTAATTGTAAAAACGTTTCAATTTAATCGGTCGAAAAATATGAAAAAGGTTTAAATATGTTTCACTTTAAGGATCATGAATGAGATTGGTTTAAATATAAATTTCATAAAATCACATTATATTGAAGGAGAAATGTATTTTAAAACACATCAAAGGTTTATTAGAACTATTGTTACTTGTTTCATTCATGTTTTATCTCAAATATGTATTTAAACAAGTACTTTTATTACCTTGTTTATGCTGAAATGATGTCATCCAAATTTTACATGTAATTAAAACACATAACTTTAAAGATTAGCCTTAAATATTTTTTATTTCTCTCTTGGACTTTTATGTCTTATCAAAGGATAACGATTAAAGGCTCACCTGGATTTTATTCATATTATAAATGTAATAACACAGTAATAACAGCTTAATACAACTATTGCACGGAAAAACGGCTTCTTAGGATGAACACTGAACCCGATTAGATACCTAACCATACCATAATAACACGTTTGCTGCGGAGAAAGAGTCAGTCAGCTGTGTCGGTATAGATACGGTGTTTGAAACTGGTTTGTTGCTTTGAAGTATCGTATCGGAGATTTGGGACTGTTTATATGTTAACAGAGGAGAAGATCATAAACATGTGTTGGTTTATCAAACAAGACCTATGAGGGAAATGTTGCTTTAATGTTAAATCGGGATTACAGAGAAACATCTGAGACACAACCCTCCCCCCTCCCCCTACCCCTGACGGTAGGTTCGTGGTTCTCCCAGCTGGACCTTCGATGAAGATGCCCTCCAATGACTTCAACTTATCAGAACACGGGTCCAAAACCTGTGACCTGATGGCTTCAGTGAATAAAACAGATATAATGCATAAAACGAGTCATGGTATTTTCATTAGCCCTGGTAGCTTCGCTTAACTTCCGGGTCATGTGGTCATGCGACAAAAAAATGAAACTTTAATCAACGTCTTGAAAACTACAAATAAACTTAATAATGACCCTAACATCCCAAAGATCCCAAAGCTACACCGAACAAGGTGTGTTATACCTGCTGAAGAAAACTCTCAACCAACATCGTGCATTCTGACTTCAGTTGTCGCCATGGCAACGTTCATCGAATGTCCGGTACGAGCGGTTAGAGAAAATGAATGAATGAATGTCCAGGACAAGTTGAGGCAGAGACTCTCCTCCTCGCTCTATAAAGCGCTGTGATGGAACCAGAGAGGAATTATGTAGGAGGAAGCGCATAGTCTGCGTATGGGAAGGGGCGGGTCTGATTTGACAAAACGACATAATACAACTTCACTAATAGATATCACATTTAAACAATAAATCAAATAACTCTCAACAACCAGTCACATTTAAGAATCTGACCACCTTGAAATAAAAAAATTCAGGTTTTCCTTACAGATTCCAAACTAGCCTCTGGGCATAGACATACGTGCTGAGAGGCACACTGGTACGTTTGGGGATGATTTGTCGCCAAACGTGACAAATCCGATATCTGATCGGTTAATTAATAGAAATGGTCCCTTCTGCTGTAACAGTAGAGGGATTCACTCAAACGTTTGAAGTCCTCGGCGTTTTGGGGTTTTTTTTACCCGGAGACAGCAGTGGCGGAATCTGATTGGATAAAACGGAGCAATTGATTGATTGATTAATTGTCTGTCATCAGTGAGTCATGTGACACAAGAACAACCAATGACTCGTGCTGTTTCCTCCCTCCAGCGGGTCGGACGACCCCGAGAGCCAAGCCCTCAGCGACGGCGTGGACCTTCACAAGTTTTCAGTCCAGGAAAGGGTAAAAATCATCCAACGATGACATCATCCGTTTGAATCTGTGATTGATGAAAGAATGTTGAGGGTGGTCTTCAGGAAGTGACTTCTTTCAGTTTGGCCTTTTCTTTTTAGGTTACGATCTTTTTTTTTAACAGATTTTGCCTCAATTAACAATATAACTATATTATATTATATATTATATACACTTTCTAAATACATTTTTCATCTTTTTGGCATTGTTTTAAATGTATGATTTTTGGATTTTATTCAGCTGAGACAATTTTTTTCAGATTTTTGAAATTGTTTGCTATTTTTTGAAAGTATTAATATACATATTATAAATAAAAATATTAAAACTTATTATATATATATCATTTTCAAATATATAAACATAATACATATTATAAATAAAGAGAAAACAAAATGAATCAATTTGCATTAATTAATGGAAAGTAATTAATTGCACACAAACATGATGCTCAGAACTACAAAAAAAATACAAATTCACATATTTTGATTCAAACTAATCTTTCTATCTAACAGTGATGCTCTTAAATTATTGATTATATATTAAAAAAAATTGTATTTAATATAAACACTAGTTTTTCTATCCTCTCGTTTTTTTCAGATTTTTGAAATTATTTGCTATTTTTTACAAATATTCATATATATATATATATATATATATGATATATAAAAAATATTAAAACTTGTTATATATATAAATATATATATATATATATCATCTTCAAATAATATATATAATATAATAAAATATTATATATATATATATAATTTTTTATATATATATATATACATATTCTTTTTTTATATATATATAAAATATATATAAACATAATACATATTACAAATAAAGAGAAAACTAAATTAATCAATTTGCATTCATTAATTTAAATGTTTAAAACAATTTTGAAATTGTTTGCTATTTTTTGCAAATATTAATATATGTATTATATATAAAAAAATATTAAAAGTTATTATATATATATCATCTTCAAATATATATATATATATAGAATATATATATACATATATAATGTTTTATATATATATATATATATTATTTTTTTTTTTTGATTCAAACTAATCTTTCTATCTAACATCGATGCTCTTAAAATGTTGATTATATATATAAAAAAATCGTATTTAATATGAAGAAGAACATAAGTTCAGTTGAAACACTAGTTTTTCAATCTTGTCAAGCGACAGTAAAATAATAAAATGAACATAAATTCTGTATATATGGTTTTTACGTATATAGAATAATTGTATATTATTACATTATTGTTTTTCATCCTCCTGTTATGAACTCAAGGTTCTAAAATGTTTGTCTCCCTTCATCTCCTCCTGCCTCTTCAGAAGGAGGATTCGGACCAGGTAGAGGCCTCCATGGTTCTAGTAGGTGAGCCAGTTTGAGATCCGGAGGGACTTTTTGTTTGTGTGCACATTTTCTTTTGTTTATATGCGCATGTAAGATTCTTCTGTCTCTGCTGACCAGGAGCTTTGGACTTTCTGGATAGACCCGCGGTGGTCTTTGTGCGTCTGAAGGAGTCTGTCGCTCTGGAATCTGCACTGGAGGCGCCGCTGCCTGTTCGCTTCATCTTTGCTCTGGTGGGCCCCGGTAAGACTGAGGTGAACTACCACGAGACGGGCCGGGTCATGGCGGCACTGATGGCTGATAAAGTGAGTTACCTTGGCCCTTTTCTACAGAACCAAAAATGCATGAGCAGCTGACCCGTTAACAGAACTTTTGTCCCAGTTCAAAGCAAATACCTCTTCTTTAAGTGGATCCTGCCACCAGCCCACTTTCACAGTATCACAAATAAGTATTCATACTTATGTTTGAAATAATTATAACAAAAACTTCTTTTTTTTATATAAAATTAAATTAAACACACGTTTTTGTCACATGCTCTATTGATAATAATAATAATAATGATAATAATAAGGTACTACTTTACAATAAGACTACATTTATAAAGGATTGTTAAATGCTTTATAATGAAATTATTCGGGAAGAAAACACATTAAAAAGTCATTTGTTATCATTTATAAACAGTTTATAACACAGCTCTCAATTTATCAATGTGGGTCACTATTTGGCAATATCAAGTTAGCAGTACAAATAAGTGTGCTCACTATTTGGCAAGCGTCAGGTCTATGATTGCCTTTATATCTAATGAGTTTTAGCAGCTTATTAATGATTTATAATGTTTTTACGACTTCATCAGTCAACTACGTACAAGTCATTTATAAAAAAAAAACATTATTATAATATTGGTGAATATAAATTACGACAATGAAATTGTTATAAGAAGATTAGAATAATAACTATATTCTGTATACTTGACCTTGAACCAGCAGTCTCAATGACCTCCACTGTCTCCATCCCAGGTGTTCAATCAGGCTGCGTTGAAGGCCAAGAGCGCCCATGAGCTGACAGACGCTGTGGGCGACTTCATGGACTGCAGCGTCATCATCCCGCCCACCGAGATCCAGAACGAAGCGATGCTCACCTCCATTATCAGCTTTCAGAAGACGCTGCTGCAGAACAGGCTCACGGCCTCGAATCCCCCGCCGCCACTGGAATCCAAGCCTCGCAAGCGTGAGTACAACAACAAGCTGCCAGAGCTCAGGATTCGATGCCGAAAGCCTTATTTTCTGTTTTTAATACCTGTTTTTAAAGATTGGAAGAGTTTTTTATTTGCCGTTTGCAAAACCACAGACGGATAAAAAGCCTCTTGAGTCAGTGGATTTCAAGTTTTACTCAGGGACTGTAGACAAGATTATATATTAATGAAATACTTTTTTCTTTTTTCTTTTTTTTAAATGGGCAAAAAAAAAAAAAAAAAAAAAAAAAAAAGGCTTTAAATTTTTTCTTCCAGTTTCCGTCTCTGATGGGTCTCCACCAGAAGACCCTCTGGCCCGTACTGGTCGGCCGTTTGGTGGGATGATTCGAGACATGAAGAGGCGCTACCAGTACTACAAGAGTGACATCACGGACGCTCTCAACGCTCAGGTTCTTGCTGCCATCATCTTCATCTACTTCGCTGCCCTGTCTCCCGCCATCACCTTTGGAGGACTGCTGGGTACGGCTTTGTGTTTGCGAGCTGCCATGATTACGTAGAAGGTCCCGTTATAACACTCTGCTTCTGGGCGACAGCGGACAAAGTGGAAAACATGATGGGCGTGCCGGAGCTCCTGATCTCCACCAGCATCCAGGGGGTCATCTTCTGCTTCGTGGCGGCTCAGCCCGTCCTGGTGATCGGCTTCTCCGGGCCTCTCTTAGTCTTCGAGGAGGCCTTCTTCGCCGTAGGTTCTGACTTTTGATTGCATCTTCTGATTGGTTTGATTGATCTGGACTCAACTCGTCCTCCACTTCCTTCATTCAGTTCTGCAAGTCTCAGGACATTGAGTATATTGTGGGGCGAGTGTGGGTCGGAGTGTGGCTGGTCATCATTGTGCTGATTATAGTCGCCTTGGAGGGCAGCTTCCTAGTCCGCTTCATCTCACGCTTCACCCAGGAGATCTTCTCCATCCTCATCTCCCTCATCTTCATCTATGAAACCTTCGCCAAGCTAGCGAGGGTAAACGCCAGTCCACACGCTTCTACCGCCGTTTGGCCTCCGTTATCCGCCGGATTCTGACTTTCCTCTGCCTCTCCTCTCCACAGACCTTCAAGACCCATCCCCTGGTTCTGAACTACGGTCACCTGAACTCCACTTTAGAGAATCCCTGGCACCCAAAGCTGGAGGAGACGCTGGTGTACGACAACGAAACCGGCAACTCCACCGTCGTTCTCAACACCATCAAACTTCCTTATCCCAACACCGCCCTGCTCTCCATGTGCCTGATGTTGGGCTGCTTCTTCATCGCGTTCTTCCTCCGGCAGTTCAAGAACGGCACATTTCTTCCTGGAAAGGTGAGTCAGCGGAGACTCGGGCATCTGGAGTCAAGATGTTTGGAACGACAAAAGAGCAGATTGTTGTGTTAATTATTCTACCCTATTACATTTCTGGACTTTGATATCTGTGCCACCAGGTCAGACGTCTGATTGGGGACTTTGGGGTTCCTATCTCCATCTTCCTCATGATTGTTGTGGATTGCAGCATCGAGGATACCTACACTCAGGTTGGTCTCAGCTTCAAAGCCCAAATTAGGGTCCGAGGTCACGCAGATGTCCAGAGCTGAGACCGAGTTCTCCCTAACAGCAAGGGTCTATCCCCAAAAAGGCCCCAAGTCCACTGCGTTGTACCAGCAACCCCCCTGGTTGAACTCCACAGATAAATGTGACTCTCAAATGAATGAATCTCAAACAGTCTGTATTGACTCAACCCAACTATTTCTACGATGCCAGCAGTCTGTTCTAGGATCAGATCCCATAGTGACTCAACCCCAACTGTTTCTATGAAGTCAGCAGTCTGTTCTAGGATCAGATCCCACAGTGACTCAACCCAACTATTTCTACGATGTCATCAGTCTGTTCTAGGATCAGATCCCATAGTGACTCAACCCAACTATTTCTATGATGTCAGCAGTCTGTTCTAGGATCAGATCCCACAGTGACTCTATAATGAAGATAAATAAACTAGTTTTTCTTTGCTCAGCAATAAAACAAGACAGATTTTCTTGTGTTTCTTCATAGGAGCTCATTTTGGGCACAATTTAATAATTGGGAATGAACATTCAAAAAGATGTGTTTTGAAACATTAAAGTAAAATATGAATAATACAAGTTGGAACTCATTGAAGCGGTAAATATGAGGTAGTAGGAAGTTATGTCCGGAAAATTGTGTTTTTTCCATATGAGTTAAATATGAGCTATCAGATTAAGATATTTGACGGTTTTTGACTTGTTCTGTTGTAAATGTAAGTTATATAATTCTATTCAGTAATTCTATTTTTGACAGAAACTGGTGGTTCCTAAAGGTCTGATGGTGTCCAACCCGGCCAAAAGAGGCTGGCTCATCAATCCCTTTGGAGAGCACCAGCCCTTCCCTGTCTGGGTCATGTTTGCGAGCTGCGTCCCGGCCCTGCTCGTCTTCATTCTCATTTTTCTGGAGTCTCAGATCACAACGTGAGCCAACAGCAGTATGACTGGCTGAATTAGCGACCTGAGACAAAACATTTCCCAGCGTCACCAAACCTGCTTGATGTGTTGTATCTTTTTAACAGCCTTATTATCAGTAAGCCTGAGAGGAAGATGGTCAAAGGCTCGGGGTTCCACTTCGACTTGCTGGTTTTAGTCACCATGGGGGGCCTCAGCGCAATATTCGGTGTGCCGTGGCTCAGCGCCGCCACCGTGCGGTCTGTCACCCACGCCAACGCCCTCACCGTCATGAGCAAAGGACCCAAACCTGTGATCGAGAAGGTGATGGAGCAGCGGATCAGTGGCATCGTGGTGGCGCTGCTGGTTGGTATGTGTGACAAAATAACCCAATCTGGCTTCATCGCCTCCATCGCTGCGTGTCTAGAAGTCGTAAAGTGTGTGCAGTCTCATCATGTGAAATCTGTTTGTGTCAAGGCTTGTCAATCTTGATGGAGCCGATCCTGAAGATGATTCCCATGTCGGCTCTATTTGGGATCTTCCTCTATATGGGAGTGACCTCCCTCAACGGTATCCAGCTATGGGACCGTATGCTTCTTCTGCTCATCCCTAAGAAATACCATCCTGATGAACCTTACGCCACCAGAGTAAGAGACCCCTGATTATGGGACAAATCAGAAACTTCAGAAACAGCATTTAAGTAGAGACAGCGCTCGGAGGGCACAAAACTCCGCCAACGCACAACAGTAGCCAAGGTTACGGAAAAATTCACACATATTCCTCCATTAAAGTCTGAGTTATTACCAGCCATTAAATCTACCAACAGATCCAGCAAACTTTCCACTTCGGTGTCTCTGTTAAGCCCACTGAGCCTCCACTTCGGCGTCTCTTTTAAACCCACTGAGCCCCCAGCACAAACCCCCAAAGGAACATCAGAGGAATCTCAGGAACTCTTATAACTGAGCTCTAAGTACAAACCCAAAGAAAGATCAAAGGAGTCAAAGGATCAAAGGCAGAAATAGCTACATTGTGACATCACTACTCAAAACGGCTTATTATTTTATTTTATTTCATTTCAGATGCTACAAAACATGTAACTTACCCAAAATCTGCCAAAACTTCCCCCTGGGTAACATTTCATACAAATCGTCCTGTTAGGTTTTTATGTAAATCTTCTCACAAACAAACAAACAAACAAACAAACAAACAAACAGACGCACAGGAGAGAAATTATGATATATTATGTAATGATGTCTGTTTTACTCAAATTGAATGACATGTAATTCATTGACTGTATGGGATGTTTGTGGTTCATATGTCACATGTCCTGTAATGAAATCATACTTGATTTTATATCCAGTAATTGTGCAGAACATTAGGATCATATTTGCTTCTTGTGTTGGTCTGAATCACATCAGAGGCATAAAAGAAAGAAATGTCTTCCTCAGAAATATGATGATGCATCTAATCTATCCTGTGCATGTCTGCTTCAGGTGAGCACAGGGAAAATGCACGTGTTCACGCTCATCCAAATAGTGTGCCTTGTGGTTTTGTGGATCGTCAAGTCCAGCCCAGTTTCCCTCGCGCTCCCCTTCATCCTCATCCTGACCATCCCTCTGCGCATGTTAATGACGGGCCGTCTCTTCAGCCGCATGGAGATGAAATGTGTAAGCGGCCGCCTCAAAGCCTTTCACTGAAGTATCACGCAGGGGGATTTATTTTAGGAGTGTAGAAAATACGTGTGTGTAGTTTTTAGCTCTTATTCTCTTTCTGTCTGTTCTAGTTGGATGCCGATGACACCAAAGTGAACTTCGAGGAGGAACCGGGCCAGGATGTGTACTTTGAATCTCAGATGCCGTTGTAGATGGCTTTCTTTGGCAGCTGACAACATTTTATTTGAACAAAATATATGTATTTTATAAGTTGCTAAAAGGAATGTTTCATCAACCTATGAGCCCAGATATATATATATTTTTTTTTTTCGTGAAAAATGCAGCTATCGAATACGTTTTTATTATAAAATCTCTCAGCTCAGCTTCAGTTGTCTTGTTTCAAATATGGTGTGGTTTACAAACCCCCGAGGCTTGAAATATTCATTCCACTCTGACAGAGAGAGACATCGAAAAGCAATCGATTTTTCAAAAGACTTGGAATTAATTAATCAATTCAAAATGAAATTCATCTCTTCAATCAAGCGATGCAGAAATTCAAAGAATACAAAAAAAAGTTTTTTGTTTGTTGCCGTTTTGTTATAAAAAGCCAAAATGATGTTTTTCAAGGCAAGTGTATACTGATTGTATTATTGAAATGAGTGCAACTATTAGTTATTGTTATTTATTGTGAGAAAACAATCCAAACTCTCAAATACATAATGGACCATATGTATATATTTAGGGCAATAATGGATGTAAAGTGTAGATATTTAAGAATGGTCAACACAGGAGAGAAAAAGCTGCTCAATGCAGTAGAGAGTAAATGTCTATATTTGTTGTTGTGTTATTAAAAATGTATACAGTGTATTATATTGCCGTGGTATGGCCATCTCGCAATAAATAATAAAAACTACCTCTCAAAAGATACAAGTGGTTTGTTTTTGATTTGAGTTGTGGAAATTAATTAATAGATATAAAATTAATTAATAGATATAAAACAATTTTTGGTTTTTGTTCTTTCAAATTTCTCTCCCTTTTGACAATTTACCGTGATGCTAAAAACACTCCGGCTCAGTAGAGGGCGCTAGTCTGCAAAGTACGCCAAAAAACTGTACTGTACTGTATATAAAGAAGAAGAGTTTGTGTCGGTGCTTGGTGACGTAACTATTTTCGCGTTTATGATTGGTTTCTTCAATCGCAAGGACCCGCCCCTAAATTATAGCGACTCTCTTGATTGGTTGGTTTCACATCAAGGACCCGCCCCACACACATGGACGATATCGTAATGTTGTTGGCTAATGTTTGTCCTGCTGCTAAAAGAAGCCGTGATAACTAATCTGATGAATAAATTGTTCTTTTAAATAGCGCTAAAGTTCCGTTAAGTGTGGAGACACATGTTATTGAAAAAAAAATGAGTCGGATTGAGTCTTACACTGAAGAAACTGGTGGGAACACATGAACATTTTCGTAGAAAAGTTGTTTGAGTTTTTGGACTTTCAAAGTAAACTTTCATTATTCCGTCAGTAAAATCACATGAATTCGTTTTCTGTCTCCGTGCTATGGGTACAGATTGGACAAAGGACGACCTGAGGAAGCTTCTGACTGCGGTGAAAGGGGGCATCTCAGAACAGGACAGAATGGACATCTATACTAAAGGAATGGAAACCATAGACTGGAGAAAAGTTGCCTTTCCTCCTTTTCCTCCAGAAGCGTGCCAAGAAAAGATGATAGCGATTTTGGAGCAGGTGAGTCACAAACTTCCGATTGACAAAAGCATTTTCAACACAAGGTCCATTCAGAGATGTCATGATTAGACCGCAAGGGAACATTTTGTCTTCATATTTGATATGTTGAAACCAGGGAAAAATGGTGAAGCCTAAAATCTTACTGTTGGTTCTGATGAGGATGTGTCCAAACACACACACAGTGCATCACGTAGCTGTTTTATGGGACTTAAGTGGGAATGTACACAATATGTGGCAGCTGGTCTTAATGTTATGGCAGATCAGTGTCTTCATCTTGGGGCTGGACTTCAGATTTGATGTTTGAAGCTGTTAGTTTCATGGAGAAACACGTAAAGGTATTATAATACTTTCATATAAAGTAATTCATTGATCACTAAAATGAAGATGTTGGTTTTCAGTCTGTGTTCACCGGCCAGACCAGAGACATTCCTGCTCGTTTTATCACTACGATCACTTTTGTCCTTTTCCCACTCATCTTACCAAAGTCTGCACGCTTGTTTTAATCGCAAAGTTTGTAAAGTTTCTCTATTCCATTAGCTCATTTGAAGATTTTTCTCCTAATCGGGGCAGAAAATCAACGAAACTGCAGTTGAAATGAAATTAATGTCCCTTGAAAACATAAATTGTGTAACTTGGTTGTGAAATCCTTGTTGTTTAATCCTCAGATGCGTAAAACTCGGACGCTCACTGAACTCATCGTTGAAGCTGAAGATTCTATTTGCAGTCCTGTCCAGAACGAGACGGTAGGCGCAGACTTCCCCACGTTCTTACAACAGAGTTTCTCTCTGCCATGACCTATTTTATATATCGTTCAATTTCTCTTTAAGACATCCCCGGCAAAACATTCATCTTTTAAAACAATATGGATTTGGACATTTTATTGTTGATCATGTTGATAATATATCCAAGTAGAAACTTCTAAGGATGGAAAATGAAGGTTTTTTTTGTTTGTTTTTTTTGTATGTTTGCCAATTTCCTTATTTGTTTTGACTGATTTTGGAGTTATAATAATCTGTTGTTTCAGCCGGGAATTCTTCGGCCCAAAAACAAAAAGATTACATGAATTTGTATTTTTGTATTTCTATGTATATATGTGCATTTGAACTTTTTTTGTATATATGTACATATGTAAATATTCATGTGTGAGAGAGAGAGAGAGAGAGAGAGACTCACAAAGGGAGAGAGAGATAGAGAGACTGACAAAGGGAGAGAGAGAATGAGACACTGACAAAGGGAGAGAGAGAGAGAGACTGACAAAGGGAGAGAGAGAGAGAGACTGACAAAGGGAGAGAGAGAGAGACACTGACAATGGGAGAGAGAGAGACTGACAAAGGGAGAGAGAGAAATGAGACACCGACAAAGGGAGAGAGAGAATGAGACACTGACAAAGAGAGAGAAAGAGAAATAATGAGACACTGACAAAGGGAGATGGAGAGAGAGAGAGAATGAGACACTGACAAAGGGAGAGAGAGAGAGAGAGAATGAGACACTGACAAAGGGAGAGAGCAAGAGAATGAGACACTGACAAAGGGAGAGAGAGAGAGAGAATGAGACACTGACAAAGGGAGAGAGAGAGAGAATGTGACACTGACTAAGGGGGAGAGAGAGAATGTTGGTTCATTGAAACCCGTTTTGTGATTTGATAAAACAACAAAGCAGCAGATATTCCTTAACTTACGGTCTGATTGTTTTGGATAATGTATTTTTCAGGGCGAGTGTGAGGAGCAGCGTCAGCCTCCGGCTGACGAAGACAACAGAAGCCTGTTAAACCTCAGGTGATACATGATAATAATAACGTGAATAGAAGAGGATGAAACATTATTGAACATGTGATTTCTCTCATGAAGACTTTATAAACTTAATGTCGCTTTTCTTTGTTGTCTTTAACAACATTTACAAATACCTGCACAACGTGAGGAAGAGGAAGAGTGGCACCGGAGATGCCCAGGAAGTAGGTCCAAAGCTCACATGAGATGTTGATGAGACATTAACAAACTTACAAATTAATGTTTCCTCTTAAAAGCAGCGTAATGAGTGTGAAGACGACGATGAGGAAGGCCGACCTGCCAAACCTCCTTGGTAAGCCACACAAACACACACACACAAATATACACATGCACACCTACACGTGCACACCTACACACACACACACACACACACAAATATACACATGCACACCTACACGCACACACACACACACACACATGCACACCTACACACACACACACACACACATATACTCTCACACACATGCACACTGACACACACTCACACACAAACATAAACACAAACAAGTACACGCGCACACACACACACACAAGTACACGCACACACACATACATATACATACACACACGTACACACATTAATTGACCGGAGACCCTCTGCTGAACTTGAAGAAAAAGAAATTATCTCGTGGGCCAACTTTTCTTTTTTTGTATTTATTTGTTTTTGTACACATAAAAATCTATATAAGTTTTTATTTTGCACAAAAACAGAAATTTCCTTTTAAGGCGTACTTTACTGAGTTAGTATCAGAGCCTGAATAATTCTTGGTTCTACTTTTATGGGAGTAAAGAAGTTGAATATTTTTTCAACTTAGATATTTTAAATATTTTTTTCTATTTAAAAAAATGACATAAATTCTACTTTAGTTAAGATTGTTTGTATTTTTGCCTCTTCTGGATGTAACGAAGCTCTAGAGGCTCTTTATATCTGTGTGTGTTTATATTTGTGTGTTTGTATCTGTGTGTTTGTGTGTTTATATCTTTGTGTGGTTGTGTTTATATCTGTCTGTGTTTGTGTGTTGTTGTTGTTTACATCTGTCTGTGTGTTTATATCTGTGTGTGTTTGTATCTGTGTGTTTGTTGTTGTTGTTATTTATATCTGTGTGTGTGTTTTTATATCTGTGTGTGTTTCTGCAGGAATGGCTATATTCTATTCTGCAAAGAGAAGATGGCGTCCAGGGCGAAGGGCTCAAAAACCCCCCAGTGGTCCCAGCTCTGGCGAGATCTGACTAAGATGGAGCGGCAGGAATACAACTCGCGCTCCAAAGAGGTACGGACCGCAAAATAATCCTGAAACCCTGAGATTAAGATTCTGTCAAACACGGACGAAACGTTTGGCTTCTGTCTTCCAGCTGAGGAGCCGCTACTCCGTCCAGCTCAACCGCTATCTGCTGGTAAGAAGGTCAAAAGGTCACGGCCGTAGTGTTTATCCGATGCTGTCGGAGTGACGGCGGCGTCTCTGCTCCTCAGTCCTCAGACCCCGAGGCGCAGCGGCTCCTGAACAACCACGGCACGGAGAAATCGAGGGGAGCAAACCGTGAAAAGACATTTCCAGACGAGCCCAAGATGCCGGCGGCGTGAGTTCTGTCGTCTGTCTTTAAAAGCCTTTAAAACATTTACGCTCCTCAGGCCCGTTTGAGGATTACCCGGCGCCGTTTAAGAAACGGAGATCGAAAAAAGACGAGTGGTTGTTTGGTTTTCATAATTGAAATTAAAAGTGTTTTACTTTCTCAAGGACAAAACTGAATGCGGGAATCTTTTTTTTTTTTTTTAAATGAATGACTCGTATATTTGTTTGTTTAATTGCCGGTTCTGAAGCGAGGGTCCAGTTACCCAGAGGTGCGCCGACCCCCTCAGCTGTCTGTGATTATCTTTCCTGACAGAGCGGCTAACTCGGCCTTCATGAAGGAGCAGATGAAGCTCCTGAAGGACAAAGTCCCCGACACCAAGCGGCGCTTCAGCTGCTGCTGCAGCAGATGGAAGAACCTCCCCGCCGAGGAGAAGGAGCGCTACAGAGAGAGCGCTGATGAAGACCTCAGGAGGTTCTGGAAGGAGCTGCAGAGTTGGTTTGAGGTACAAAGAAATCTTCGTCTTTTCTTTTACTTCTATTTCTTCGTTTTCCACCCGTTTCATTTCCCTCACTTTCTTTTTCTTCAGACATTGAGACCAGCGGAGCAGAAACTGTATCTGGCCCTGAACCCCGGCGTAAGCGCTGATAGAACGTTCAATCCTCCATTTCTTCATTTTGTTTTTAAAGATTACTGGAAAGTTTTAAAACATTCATCTCTGCAGAAAATGAAATACCTGGATGTCCAAAAAGCACCGGTGTGGAAGAAAAAAGAAATCCCCTGCAGACCGTCAGTAAGTGGAAGCGATGGAACAACCAGCCTTCAGCACGGAAGAGCGGGAAAAAAGAATAATATGAGCCATAACATTAAAACCACCCTCCTAATAACAACCAGCTTTAAGCACGGAAGAGCGGGAAATAAGAATAATATGAGCCATAACATTAAAACCACCCTCCTAATAACATCAGCCTTCAGCACTGACGAGCGGGAAATCAGAAGCAACAATAAGAATAATATGCAAAAGAATTATACAACATTAAAACCACCTTCCTTGCTATAGTTGTTTTGTTTTTTTCAGCATTTTGTGCTTCTGACCACTGCAGACCCTGAACACCCAACAAGACAATTAATGTCATTCACTTTACCTGTCAGTGGTTATAATGTTATGGCATACAACTCAAACACATCAGGGAATAAGAACCGGTGTTACCAGAGCAGAAGCCCCCTCATAATTGCGCTCATGGTGTTGTTTTGATTAAAGCAGTTATTGTTTTTATTCATTTTTCATATAACTCAGTTTTAGTGTAAATCATTTAGGTGAGCGATTCTCAAACCTTTTTTATTCCATTTTGATTCATTTTTGCAGCCAAGTATCCCTGGATTAACGCAAATCATGTTTGGTAGTGATATTTCCAGAATGGTGCAGAGAAAGGAAAAAAAGTTAGATCCAGAGGGGAAATTTAAAAAAAATCAAATGGCCTTTATTCTCCTCTGTACATTAAAGAATATATATATTTTTTTTATTATTATTATTATTTTTTTAAATAATTCAATTATATAATTCTTAAATATTTTTTTAAATAAAAAAAATTGTAAAAGGTTTTTTTTTTAAATAAAAAAAAATTAGAAATGTTTTTTTAAATTAAAACAATTCTAATTTTTTTTTTTGTTTCATTTTTAATAGAGTTTAGTTCTCAGATTTTTGACTAAAGCTACCATTTTTAAAAAATCATGTGGCTCTAGTCCTCTTCTGAAAGTTATGAAACGGTAGAAATTTGAATAAAATATGTTTATTTCATAGTTGGGTTTTATAAATGTGATTAATTACAGTAAAATTATATTACGACTCACCGTCTAACTGTGTTATTTATGCCCAGACTGAATGATATGATATGAATCCCAGAATGGAAGAAAACCTTTTCTGCTGTCCACTCCACATGTTCTGTGTTTGACAGGATTCTGAAGATGAGGACATCGAGGACAGCAGCAGTGACGAAGAGGAAGACGGCTCCAGCTGTGAAGAGGTTTGAGAGCGTCTGCTTTGTGCTTCTGTATTTAATGTTACGACTCTACATCCAGTAATTAAAATCACCCGATGCTCCTCCACAGGAAGGAGAAGCGGCAGACGAGGACGTCGTGTTTGAGATGTACAGATGGTGATGGGATGGACCGCAGGAGGTCCACACGGCTCACGTTTCCCTTCAGAGCTGGTTTCTGGACCTGAGACGATGAACTACGGACTTTATGTCCTTTTAGAAACCATACTGGTTCCCCGTCTTCAGGGTTGTGGTGTATTGACTGGATCACACAGTGCCCTCAGAGTTTTTACCATGTTGCAACTAGAAGAAGAAGAAGAGGAAGAAGAAACTTTTATTTGTCACGTATTGTAATACAAGCAGAACCACAAAAAGAAATTGGTTCTCTGCATTTAACCCTGAGGAGCACTTTTCTTCAGTACAAAAACCCATAATATTAACCATTGGATTTAATCTGCTGTACGTCTTAAATTCTCTTTAACATAATTATTCTGTCTGTATAAGAGGAAAAAACATCCTCGTATAATAGGAGGCATGCAAAATTGAATTTATCTGCTTTAGGTTTAACCACACTTGTAATTTTAATAAAAACGGGATGGTAATTATTCATACTGGCCTGCTTTACTTCTGATTTCAGACCAATTTGTCACATTGCAGACATCCTGTTGGTCGTTTTTTATTTTCGGTATTTCAGTTCTGTCCCATCAGTCTGTGCATCGCATTTTATTTCTACGGCATAAACTGTAAAATGATATTTATTATGTCCTACACTGTCATGCAACATTGCTGCAGTTGTTGCATGAGGTTTAGTTTGGAGTTCATCCGTTTCCTTCTGTGGGTGTGAAATTTACCTGAAGAAAACCCGGAATCCTGGTCAAAAAAAGAAATGACGATGTATTTTTCCTGGAATTAAATGTCATGTCTGCAATTTCTTTGAATAAAATTCTGAACATCCAACCAGAATATTTAATATTATATATTATGGATAAATATTATGTAGAGAAAACTTTAATTCTTTTGGGAGTCACTTAAATCTATTAGGTAGTTTTTCCTGAAATTTTATTTAAAAGTTGACATTTTGGGGAATTTTAAGTGTTTTTTTTCATTTGTTTCCTTTATTTTAAAATAATGGACGATTTGGTCCGATATGAGATTGTACGGAAGCGCTTTGCTGTCATGTCAGAAGACAAAAACATTTCAGTATCACTTTATAATTTGATAAGTTTCGCCTTTTTACGTGATAATTTTCACGTTATAATGTGATAGATTATTTTCAAATTATTATGTCATAAGTAACATTTTACATTTTAATTTTCACGATGAACGTGTTCATAAATACTAAATTGAGCTCTTATGAACTGACATAAGGAAATCTGTCTTATTCTATTAGATAGTTTAGTTTTCACCTTCATTATTGAGTCTCTACGGGAAATAACCTTGGAGCGTATTGCGGACTACATACATGAATTTAGGTTGAGTCAATATGGACTGTTTGAGATTATTAATAAGTCACATTTAATTTGAGGATTTCAGTCCGGGGAACTGCTTATACAACGCAGAGATTGGGGGCTTTTCCAGGATATACCCTTTGCTATTGAGGACAACAGCGTAGCCCTTGTTTTGACATAGTTAATCAATATTTTGAAAGTCCTTATTTTGAGAGAGCTAACTCAAATAATGACTTGCATTATTGTGTTATATATATTTTTTGTACTTCACATTGGCAGGAATAGGCCTCCATACAATTATTATGGACCAAACCATTTGTTTTAATTATTTTTTTTAATGCTCTGATTTAATTTGAATTGTTTGATTAAATTTTGGATTTATTTATAAACACTAAATACTGCGCGTTACGAAGTCACGAGACGCCGGTTACCCCCTGTGCGAGGCGCCGTCACGTGACCGGGAACAGCGCAGGCTGCCTGCAGAGGCGGCGCTCAGTGGGAACTCGTGCCGCGATCGATTGTTTCTGTCTGGTTGTGATGTAAAGATGGATGCCTTCCGAAATAGGTAAATAAACACAATTATCAATTTGCGTGGCCATGATTGTGTCGTTTCTCACCGATAGACCCTAGTTAGAGAGATAAGGATAGTTTTAATCTCCTTTTCGGGGTTTTACGGGCGTCGGAGAGGCGGACAGCCGCAGTGCAGCAGCGGTGCTGGACTCGGTGAGGAGGCTCGCTGTAACGATACTAGAATGTAATCTTAAACCACGAAGTAACCTACAGATGCGTTGGAATGTCGTGTTTAGTGAGCGTGGTCTTCTATATTTGACACGATCCCCTCCCAGCAGTAGCTGCTGTCCTCCCGTGGAGGATATCTCCTGGCTGAACCTCCTGCCATGTTCCATTCCTTCAGTCTGTCCACAGCCACGCTCTTTGTTTCCCCAGCAGTCTTCTAGCGAAGCTGCTCTCTCCACACACCAAACCTCCCCCCGGTTTGGCTGCTGTTTGCAGAAGCAGGCTAAAGCCATGTTTGCTGAGGTTTTTCTCTGTGGTGTTATTGGCAGGTTATAACCGTGGGAAGTGTCTCCTCCGCCGGTGTCCATCGTGCAGTTGTGAGTCCCTGCCTTCACCTCAAATTCACGTTCCGTCTGTCTTCTGTGGCTAACCGTCTCTCTCTCTGTGTCCCCCTCATCTGCAGCCCTGTTTTGTCCGATGCTTGCTGCTCTACAGCATGACCACAGCAGTGTCTGCTCATCTGGTAGTTCTGGCAAATGAAAATGGAGGAGGTTTCAATGTCCAGCCTGGACAACAGCAAGCTGGAGGTACAGTAGGACAAATCCAGGGTGTGAGAGTCCTCCATGAGACAAAGGAAAGACACGTTACGTCTGCTGACAGCGGCCTGACGCGCGTGTGTGCGTGCGTGTGCGTGTGTGTGTGTGTGTGTGTGTGTGTTGGCTCACACCGCTGTGCTTTCCTGACAGGGCCTAGCTCAGGACATCCTGTCTGACCTGGTGGAGGACGCATGCCTGGGTCTCAGCTTCGAGGTCCACCGGGCCGTCAAGCAGGGGTATTTCTTCCTGGACGACACGGACCAAGAAAGCATGAGGGACTTCGGTGAGCGCCGAGCCACAATGTCTCATCTGCGACATAATATGCCTAACTTATGAACGAGTCAATACAAAGAATCGAAGACGGATTAAATCAAGGCCAAAGTATTTTAGAGGCAGTGATATTAATAATAATGCTAATTTATCCTTTATTAATCACAATCAGCCACACACTGTAGAAAATGAAACAACCTCTCTGTTTTTGACGGGGGCCCTGAGGTCTTGCTCAAGGACACCAGGACATGTAGACTCGCTGAAGGGACTCGAACCCTCGATCTCCTGATCCATTAGGCCAGATTTTTTTCACTAATCCTCCTTGATAGATTTAAATTCTTCCACAGTAATGAGTTCTGACTCCGTGGCCTGTCAGTGTCCTGAGAGCGAACATCATGGTTGAACATTTTACACACGTTTGGACATGTGTAAAAATAAGTCCTGCACGATAATAATACTTATTTGTTTGTTTAGGACATTTGAGTTTCTGCTCCTTCAGCCGTTCAGTTCCCAGGAAGATGGAATGTTTGCTGTTGAAAATAGGATGAGCACGCCGGATTTTTTTCATATTCCGTGTTGCAATTGTTTACATGAATTTTTCTCCCCCCCGTCAATATCAAAAAAAACTCCATACCCCAAAATAACAAAGCAAAAAAAGAAGGTAAGGAAGGTTCAAAGGTCATCGTTTTCATCATGTGACACATTCGTCCACCAGTGTGGACATCAACGCAAAATGTAATTTTCTTTTTTTTGCTAAAACTTTATATATTCCTGTTGAATGTCATTGAACATTACTCCTCAGCCTCCCCCTCTCTCCTTTTTTCTCCTCACCTCCATCATCTCCCTACCGCGGCTCCTTCTGCGTCTCTCATTCAGCTCCTCCCCCTTTGCGTTGTTTAAACTGTACATCATCTCCAACGTGAGCTGAAAGTTTGATGATATCGGCAATGGGCCCGATCAGAGACGCTGGAGGCCGGTTTTGTGCCGGTTCTGTGGAGCGTGAGCTACCACGGCTCCAAACATCTTACAAGTAAACCAGAAAAACACAAAGATCGCAATTTATAACTACTGTGAGGACAAAATAAGGCGTTGAGGAACAACCCCGAAAACGTCCGGCACAACGAACCCGATCACACGTTTAATCGCCCTGAGGAACGTAGAAAGTTAAGAAGCTCGCGTTAGCGGAGCGGCTAAAGCTAGCGGGAGCTCGGAGCCAGAAGTCCTTGAACCAAACCAACATGTAACGTATAACAGACAGTAAGAGGCGTACACAGTTTTATTTTCACTCAGAGATGTCAAACAGTTGGTTTAAGACCCAGACGGCGGGGGGATCATTCATGTCAACAGGTCAGAATACATACACAATGCCGACCAGCTTCTCTACTTCCACTGCAATCCTTCAAAACAAGAGCACGTAAAATACAGTACCCATTCCGATTTCTAAACTTTAAAGAAAGGAAAAATCGTCAGATTTTATATATATATATATATATATATATATATATATATATATATATATACATATTTATATGTATATGTGAGAGCACAGCAGTTTTTGTGTGCGTTAGCTTCCATTAGTGTTCCAGGTAACTTTATTATAAATATATATATAAATGTATATATATATATATTATATATTTGTAAGTATATGCATGTATATATATATATTCACAGCAGGTTTTGTGTGCGTTAGCTTCTATTAGTGTTCCAGGTAACTTTATTATAAAACAGAACAGTCACTTGCCAGTTTTGCCACATTTGCAGAAATCGTGGACCAGCCAGGACTGGACGTGTTTGGACAGGTGTACAACCAGTGGAAGAACAAGGAGTGCGTTTGTCCCAACTGCAGCCGAAGCATCGCCGCCTCACGTTTTGCCCCACACCTGGAGAAATGCCTGGGAATGGGACGCAACAGCAGCCGCATAGCCAACCGCAGGTAAACCCACCGACATCTCTAGATCGGTCCGAGCCCAGAACAAATCTTCTGATACTGATATTTATACTACTATAGATACTATACTATACTATACTTATGTTATAGATTCACAGAGAAGTATATGTATATAATACTGATATTTATACTACTATAGATACTATATTATACTTATGTCATAGATTCACAGAGAAGTATATGTATATAATACTGAT
>VRLP01005571.1:0-35713 GCA_009660295.1 Lophius piscatorius | reverse complement strand
ACTGATGGAAGAGATGTTAGTTTTCACCAGGGCTGTAGGAAAGGGGTCGAGGGCACAGGTGGAGGGCTTCATTGTCCTGATGATAACCTCAACCTCCTGCTGTGAGATTAGCTTTGTGTTTGTTTATGGTTTTGTTGTCATTTTATGGTTGCTTATGTCATATGCAGCTTGTGTCCCTTTGTCTTTGTTTGTGTTTCTTTGCGGTTGTTTTGCCTCAATATGTAGCTCTTTTCTTCAATGTGGCACTTGTATGTCTTCAATTTACAATTATAATCTTATCATTTGAGTGTAATCATGTTGTGTCACTTTGTCATTGTTAAGCAATATTTTCTATTCGTTTTCCATGTCATTCTGATTGCATTTGATTTGCATATTTTTGTGGTTGTCCTGCATCAATTGGTGAGTCTTGTCTTTTAGTAGAATCCTCAGAGCAAAAGAAAAACGCATTATTATTGTAAGGGATTTGCATTACTTTTCAGTAATTGAGTCCATTAATGAATATTTTGCATCTGTTTGCGTTTGTCTAACTCTTGTCATAAGGAGGTTCTGATACTGACAAATCTATCTGCTTCTTAGTCAGCTGGAGGTGTCCAATCAGGTTTCAGGAGTGGGGTGGAAGTCGACAATAGATTTTAGGAACACCTGTTAACAAAGAATAATTGCAATGAAGATCAGCTGAACTCCCTCTGCTCTACTGTATTGTATTAGTTCAGTGCTCGGAGCTAGAGTTTGAATCTTGTTGTTCAGTCCACTTAAGACACCTGATTTCCATTTGTTAGGTTTTGGTGGGATCAGAAGAAATATTGAGCAATATACAATGTTTTGATCATTGTGGATCAGGGCTGCAGAGAAGATGAGTATGGTTTTGTTGAGTTTTTTATCAGCTTCATCTACAAAATGAATCACCACTGACTGCATTCTTTGGCTTGAAAATTATAAAAATGTATTTGCTTCTTGAACTGAAAGTTTAAACTAGGTGTCTGTTCCAAAACAAAAATTTGCTGTAAGGTAAGCTCTGAAAACCTGCTGAGGGTAGGTATAAAGGTTAAAAAAGGTTCAATTTAAAATAAAGAAAAAGAAGAAAATAGTTTCCCCAATATGTCCAAGACATCTATTTATCACATTCCAGAGATATTTAATTAGTAAATATTTTTGCTGACACTTTAGCACCATTTGTTCCCTCAAGCATTCTCAGCTATTTAGCCTGATAAATAAACAGAACAAATCGCCCTACATCAGCCCTACATAAAACTTAATAAAGTGCTCCAAAACCATGTGTTCTTTACCTTCCACTCTTGCAATCAATCCTATAAATCCTGTGCAAGGTGTTGGACAAGATAGCAGTTCCTCACATCCTCCCCTATAGACCTATCTTTTGCATTCTTCATGCTGTAATTCTAGGCTTCTGATTTCCTTTTGGTCTCCTTCTCACTCCTTGTTCCGCGCCTAATCAAGGAGGTAGTCTAAGTTCTTTCGGAAAGCCTCTCCGATAACTAGTCGCTGCATGTAAACACTCTTTCGGAAAGCTTCCTGTTTGAGTTGTATCTGCGCATGCCCAGCATCGTGACGTAATGCTCCGCTGAGTTTTTTCAGCGCCGCAACGCGTTTTAAATATGCCGACCTCAAATAAGTATCGTTCTGCATCGGAGAGTCATTTACTCACTGCAACTTTGAAATAGTTAGATGGATGAAAAGCCACTTCCGCACATGCCGTTTTTGTCGTATTCTTCTTCTGGGCTTGATTAGATGAGTCGATGCATGTAAACACCAGGTCGGAAAAGATCACAGGTCTTGTAAACAGGCGAGCGACATTGCCATTTGGAAAAGGTTTCTTTCGGATAGGAGAAAAGAGTCCCGTGTAAACCCACCTACTCTCAGTGCTTTAATCCCTCTCATCAAAGTGGTCCCCGTTGGTCCATAACAGGCACTGATTGTAAAATAGGAGTTGCGGAAATGAAAAGCAACATTTTGGCATATTTAGCGCCGCACAATCTTTAAAAAAGGGGTGTCGTAATTCAATAGTATTGTCACATGTTATCACGTGTAAAGCAATATTTATGGAAAATTTGTTAAATAAAATGTGTGAAAATTAACATTAAATATAAATGTTAAATCTAAATAATGAATCCAAATCTAAATGACATTGATTACACTCAATGTGAACATCTACTAATGTTAAAAATGACCTTTTACTGATGTTGGGAAAACACTTGCTGAAGATGCATTGCTTCGACCGTTTTCACGAGACATTGTTTGGTCCTTGTCATTAGCATTCAAAAGGTGTAATAAACTTTTTATATCCCTAGAACTTTCTCACAGCCACTGTTTAAGGATTACTGCCACTCAATTAAATCCCCATTGGCATGATAAATTTCCCACCATTATAAGATTGTCTTGCCATGAGAGTCAGTCTGGTTTATCTCTGTTTATACATAGTGGATATTCAAGTTCCCTGTGAATAGCATGGAAGCCAGAGCCTCAAATAGCTGTTTTCTTTTAAGAGCAGGATTACAGGAGTACATCTGCAATAGTCACTGGGTCTATGATTCATGTCAGTCTAAAAATGTTTGGAAGTGAAAGGGTAATTCTGAGTAAAGGTCAGATATATCTCTGATCCTGCAGATCTATAGGTGAGACTTGGAACAGAGGGCCCATATTTAGAACAAGAGGCTAAGGCTCTTAATTGCAGAAAAGAAAACATTTACTTCCTTTGAGCTGAGTAGGTGCTGCTGGGAAAAGCAGCACAGTAGGTGCGTATTTATGCAGGGTACCGCTGAGAAGGAAGTATGCACTCAATGTTTGTGCACATTGCTGCTTATCGTTCATTTCATCCCAAGAGTCACTGTGGTGATTTACTGTTCTGATAATCTGCCCAGGTTTCCATCAGTCCGTTGCTGTCGAGACTGCAACTCTTACAGTATATTTTCCAGCCTACAAGGAGAGCCATACAAAATTCCCACTAAATGTCTTCGTTATGTTTGCTTCTCAGAGGTCACTCCTAACATTATATTGAATGGATACATGCAATGGCTCCTTTTTTTCCTTTCTTTTTTTCTTTTACTAATTTCTGAAAGCTTAAAGATTTGGGTAAAACAAACAAGACAGCAGCACAACCAAAAATCAATAGGGACAATGTAGTAGTCTAAATTCAAGCCAAATATGACAAATGTCTACAGACGCAACAAAGAAGACAAAAGTGAAATGTAAAAGTAAAAAACATCTCTTTGTGTCTGTCCACATGTCACAAGGTTTTGCCACTTTTTATTTTTCAAGTTCATTCAGGCTGCCTCTTCTTATTAACAGACTATGCAGTTGCATAGGGCAAGGGAGGGAACCCGGCATAAGGGGGGGGAACCATCCGGCGGGTGAATGTGTGGTGGTCACATAGTGTCAATAATATATATATTATATTATTGTTGTATTCATGGTAAAAAATGAAGAAGATATATTAAATGAATCATTGTTAGGATAAAAAAAATATAAAAAAAAATATCATGAATAATAGATAATTCCGGCTACAAAATGGTCACAATCCAGTGTATGTATAGTTCTGGTCCCAAACCCGGTAAATGGGGAGGGTTGCATCAGGAAGGGCATCCGGAGCAAAACTTATGTCAAAACAATATGCAGAACACAAAACTGATTCTGACCCTAATCGGTCAGTGCTCGGGTTAACAAATACATTTCACTGGTACTGTTAGCCAGCATGGTACCGGCATATGGATGGAAACAGATGTTCCGCTCTGGTGACCCCGATAGGGAAAAGCTGAAAGAAAAAGTAATAGAATAAGAAGAATAGATAATTATCAGAAGTGAGAAAAACAAAAACAGCTTGATTATACATTTTTAAATCTATATATTTATTAGTTGAAAGTTACTATTTTCTGATTCAGTTATTTGTTGTTTATTACCATAATATATTAATTTGAGGTTGAAGTAACCTAAATTGAAGTAAGTTACTTATGTTGCAGGACTGGCTGCTTATTTTTGATTGTCACACTATTTATTTTAATTTCAGGTTTAATTCTTTTTTTACTAAAACATAAATTTATTTCATGACTCTGAAGTTATTTTTCAGATTTATTTTTCTCATATTTATTAATTTGTTTATGTTATATGTAGGTATAATATGGAGACATATTATACCTACAGTATATGTCAAATTATATGCAGGTACAATTGTCGTAAATTTAGGCAAATTTAGGGGTCTTAGGGCTGACACAATGTAGAAAGGATCCTTACAGAGATCTACATTTTGGAAATGAGTGATATAATTTGTTTTCCCAGAATTACAACCCTCAAGTCTGACCAAGAATTCTCAAGATAGATTGAATTGAGATGAGAGGAGAACAGTCACCATGAATTTGTTTACAGAATCATGGCCGAACATTAAGCTGATTTTGGTAATAGAGATGAGGTATCAAATGGAACAAAGCACCACCTGTGAGATTTTAGCACAAACCTCTCCTTGTTTCCTGTAAAACATTTCTAAAATTTTCTTAAAGCATTACCATTAAATATGTTGGTCTGAAAATTGTGCTTGTTTGTTCACTTTTAAAAAAATGAATCATATTGTATAAGAATTAGGGGATTTGCAGTGTTGAGTGTTTACAGTAAACTGCCTAAATAGCATTTGTTCCTCCAAAAATTATTATTAAATTGGTCAAATCTAATCATACATATAATTACAGAATACTACAGAAAACCTCACACAAATGCCCCCCACTCATTAAAAAAAGATGTCTCTTGATTGTTAATAAAAAGAGGTGTTTTGTTGTTGGTTTGTTTTTTCGGTCACATCGTCCACCCGTGACAAAGGTTGAATGCCCTCTAATCCCTTCAGGTGCCTAACTCCCTCAAAACACCTTTTTAGCCCACTCTCTGTGGGGCGCAGTGTCATGAGCTCCCACACTGTTCACACTCAGGCACTACACACATTAGCAAACAGGGACACTAATCCTCACTCTTCCTTCCCTCACCCAAACTACAATTATGAGATTACTCACACAAACAAGCCACACACACAACCACACACACCCACGCACAGACACACACAGACACTTCCACACACTCACAGTACTGGGGCTTGTAGTCATACTGTCCAAACTTTGAAGACTTGAGGAGATTATTAAATTTTAGAGCAATAAACCAAATACATCAAAGGTTGCGCTAAAGTGTAATGAATATTTACTTACAGTGACACTGACTGGGAAAAGATTTGAAGGGACAACATGGAGGCTGGTCATGTATGTTTTGCTAAACCTGAAAAAGAAACAAGAGGAAAAGAGACAGCGAGTCTCCTCTGTCCTAGCAGTGACCTTGTTCCAGTTATACATACTAGCCGTGAACTCCCAGCTCACAAAACTGTAATGGAGTTATTCCCATGACTGGGAAGCAGTTATTTACCCAAACTCCCTCTGGGTCGTGGAACCAGTCTGTCCCAGCTGTATAGTGATGCTTTGGCTTTCCATGTCTTCTGCAGATGCTGATGCCTGTTGTCGCTTTTTAATTTGAAGAGTTTACTTTCAACATTTGGGGACCTCTTTAACTGATTGACATACCTTCTTGTCCACATGTGACCTGCTAAAGTTTCAGCTCTGCACTGTTTGAAGGACTGTATTTGAAATGTCTGACCGTTTTGCTACTCCTGACTAAACAAATCCGCTGTAATGAGAGTCACTGTGGTTACCCTCTGTTGAATGTCCGATAGACAGGGCATCTGTTCCAATAGTAGTCTCTTTGTTGCATCATAAAACCCATAAGATTACATCACCCAACATAGACAAATTTCAAATAGCGCATCTACACCGTATGATTTTGTGCATTCCCTCAAACCTGATAACTGGTGCCTGTAAAGGGGGGAGCTCTGAGTGAACATTGGGGTCAGAACCTCAGTCACTACAATATGCGTTCCAGTTAAATGATGTGAGTGTCACCAGAGCGCAACTTCAATTTTGCAAACCAATAATTCCCATTTAGTTCTGTGAAAAGTAGATGGCATCCACATACGGCAGGTCATAGATAAGGTGTTTCAGTAAAAAGTCCATCTCCACATCGTGTTATTTATGGCAAAGACGGAGCACTGGAAGGGAACCTGAGTTATTTGTAGAGTGTGAGCAGAGATTAATCAACAGTGCCTTTGACTGAAATTGGCCTAGTTTTTTGTGATTCTTTGATCACATGTTAAGAAATGGTGGATAACACAGAACAAAATTTCATAGGGACAAAAGGGCAGTCATTTTTCTGACCAAGAAAGTGGGTATATGGAGATGTTCTGTTGGTGTTCTGTTTGAAATCAAAAGTAAACAGATTTGTTTTCAGTTGAGAACATCCAAAGTTATCAGTCCTAATTATGTAACATATAGCACATACAAAACAACATCTATTCTAAAACTATACCCCGTCATTTTTCTGCCCACAACAAAGCAAGTGGTTTTGTTGCCTAAGCCTATTTTATAATTATTTTTATTATTTATTTTTCACCTGTTTATTTTGTAACTAAAATGAAGATGGTCACCTGATTGTTGACAGACAGAGGTTGGGATATACAATCTGACTCCAGTGACGAGTCTCAAGCTTCTACCCAAGAAATGAATGAAACATAAATGACAATATTAGTTGGTTGCAACAATCAGATACGTACGTAAACGGATATGTAAAAACACAAAGATATGTGGAATTTTAAGGCAAGCTTTCTCATTATGACCAAATTTGTTCTAAAGTAAAAACAGTGAACCCCAACGTTCACTGGTTTCACATTGAGGCAGACAGGTTTCAATGGCATCTGCAAAATTTGGCATCGAAGAATATGTTTTTGTGTGTCAGTATAGACAACGTCTAGGGGCTTTGTTTATGTCAAATCATGAAAACTACAATTCAATTAAGCAACATACTCTTGTTGGAGACATATCCAAGACTACAGGGCTGCAATAGTATGCAAATCAAGTCCACTTCTATATTTCACAGAAACTAAGTCTATAACTGCCGGGAAATGGATCAAAGTTGATAAAGTCATCCCTGGACTTCAATGAGTCTGGATCTCTAACACATGGAACAACAACTAGTATGTGGGAGTGAAATAATACCGACTACAGAGAAGAGACTAAGACAGAGAGAGAGTAGAGGATGAATTTTAGCTGAGAGTGAATGAAGTCAAGATGGTAGAAATAGAAAAGAAAGGTAAAAAGAGATTATAAGTGAGAACCTGGAGCCCAGACTGAAAGATGGAAGGTGGACGGAGGACAAATATGAAGAATTGAATGCTCCCATGGGAAATCTTAATAAGGGAAAGGCCACAAACTTCCCAAACCCACTCAAAAACAGCCCTTTTTTTCCTGGCTGTGCCCGAGTGTTGCCTCAATGTGACGTTGGGAAACAACGTTTTAAAGTAAAATATTATCCCCCTGAGAAGCTTTTGCATCCTCAAAAGAGCCCGTGATATTTTCCATTAAACTGCATGTGCTGACAAAAATAGCTTTTTGCAAAATGACTGAGACTGCACAAGATGCAGAGAGTGGACTTTTTTTTCAGACAGAGCCCATGAAGAGTGTTATACAGAGGGAGTATGATCTCTCTCTCTCTCTCTTCCAGCAATTATCAAATATTTAAGCAACAAAGGATTACTGTTCTCTGCTTTCTTGGGAACAGTGCCTCAGAGGTGTGCCACACTACATCTTAAGCCACAACAAGTATTCCTTTGAAAGGGAGATCTGCCCTGTGGTAGCTTTTCACCAGGGAACTGCATTGTGTTTCATTTTCTCTCTGTTGTTTCTTGGGTGAGCGAGAAATCCATAAATCCTGCTAACACGTAAAAGCAGTCCATTAGATGTATTAATTTCTCTGTCATATCCGTTCTATGTTTATAATTTCACTGCTTATAGTAATATATGTGATAACTTCATCTTTAGAGAGACAGACAGACAGACAGAGAGACAGACAGACAGACAGGCAGGCAGGCAGACACCTGATTATCTATACATCATTATACAAGATTCATTCAAAATTTGCAGAATTGTACATTAATACAAGCAGCAGCTGACCAAGTTTAGCTTTTACCCCAAATATGCTGGCCTCCAAGAAAGGCATCCAATGTTACTCCCGCATCAACAGGAAGCTAAAATTCAGAAGACACTCATTTCAAAGTAGAGAGCTGAATGCAGGAAAATAATTGAGGAAGTGTTCCCTGATTGTTTCTTTAAAATGTTTGTATGACTTTATAGACTTTGAAAACAAGTCTACTAAACATTATATGTTTTAAATGCTTATTCTCTGGCCCACTCGCCACTCCACTTTCGGAGAAACGAGTGATCGTTCTAACCCATAGGAATCATGCTCCCCGATAAGATCTGCTCATTCTTTGGACTTTGTAGGCTGACTTCTAAAAAATTCAGAATGGATGCTGGAGCAGAATTTGTTGGTTCAACGTTGTCTTTGGGAATTTAATCAATCCCCGTAAACAAAAGGAGGAAGTGGCTCTGTGTGACTGGCTTGCAGGAACTTCCTGTTTGTGATTATATGTCCAGAAGCAGGACCAGGGTTTCTGGACCTCCCACGACTCCGTTGCACTGGGGAACCGAGAACCACTGAACGACTGTGTCTGGCTGTCCACACCTTTTGCCTACGTAGCCGGAGAACCACAATAGTGGGAAGCAGCTGCGGTGTACATAAAAGTGACAAATGTATGTTGTTAATGGAATGAAACCCGGAAGCAATCATTAGTGTAATTAGCTTAATGGCTAGCGGAACAGGAAGCCGTCATTACAGCTTTCTGACTTGCTCCGTCAGCAGTTTGAACAGTTTTATGCTGTTCCCATTTCTTGGAGAAACAAATTTCAGAATTATGAATCTCGTAATTGTTAAAATGGTTATAGGGATGCAGAAAATGTTTAACCAAATGTATAATGTTAAAAAAAATTCCTGTCAAAATCCCAGTAATTAACTGACAGCTAGTGGCCAGTAAGTTAATGTAAAATGAATCACAGTAATTAAAACAGTGGTAACTAATTTGACTAATGTTATCTACTACAGCCCAAAAATATTTGTTATAATATTTGCTGTATTCTTTTTTTAAAACAAAAAAACAAACCCGTTAGATATTTATGAACAATTGCATTAAAATATGACAAATACGAGTTAGATCTCCTTGACGTGGTTCATTTGTGGAAAATGATGACTAAATCGGACCAATGATTGAATAATTATAACCCGAAACCTTTCGGGATAAAAAGGCACTCCCCCAGTTCCAGAAATATGCAACTGACCTTTCCTAAAATCTGTCCAGTTCTTCCTCGCGTATAGTTCGGTATAGGCATAAAATTTGAGAATAGTCCATGAAAGAGTTTTTGAGTTATTGCATTACCACGAAGGATCTACAGAAATTTGTAAAAATTGTCACTTTAAAATGGTAGGGATGACGTTATAGGCCTGATATTTCCCCATTACCCGGAGAGCTTTTTATCCATCTAGCTTGTTTTTGAGCTATCATATGTAGAGATGTTTCCCCTTTCTTTAATAGAAGGTATCACACTTATGGTACTCAAAGCCCCAACAAAATATGCTTTCAAGGTCTAAATGTCTGACCCAGTAAATGATCATTTATGATGATAATCCATGCTATGTTATGAGAAATGATCTAGGAATCATATATATTCTTTAAATGTTCTTTGATGAAATGTAACAAGGTCTCCAAAATATCACTACTAACAAAAAAATTATAAATAGAATAACAAGTGGGAGCAAAACTATGTCTTTTTTTAAATAGTTAAATTGATTCAAAATGATATTCTTTTTTTATATTTTCACGCGTTCATGACAGTGCCAGAAATCGCTGTCTAGAAAAGAGGACGGTAGCTCAGGGCAGGATTTCCCAAACAATCCCAACAATAAGCTTCTTGCTACAAATCTCGGAAACAACCTTCCCTTAAAATTGCAAGAAAGAAGGAGTCAAACAATCTTGTCTGCATTTTGTCACATTGGGTAACATCTACAAATTTATAATAAGTAGTTCCCTCCTCTCTGGTAAGAACAATACCTCAACCCCAGGATACATTAATCCGTGTTTGAAACATTCAGGAAATAATACAACCCCAATACAATGGCCCATTTTCCTTCCCTCAGGTACTCTTTGTATCGTAGCGGTGTACGCTCAGAAGAATTGTCTCAGCGCTGGATGTGAGGTAGATTTTAACAATAAATTGCATGGCTGCTGTTGGTATGGCCCTGAAGAATCAACTTGGTTTGCTGGGAAAGGAAACATAGACAAAGAGCTGACCCAGCTTTTGTGCAGAATTCCTCTGTTGTATTAATGTCAAATGGTAACACACTGTAAACTTGAATGCAGTGTGGGAGATATGATTAATGACTACAGTACTTTAAGAGAATGGCATACTATACAGGAATGTACTGTAATCAAACGGTATACAGCAAAGGATCATGGGTTGGTGAAACTGAAGTATGGGTACTACACTGATATGAAATGAAAGAGACGCAGTACAACCTGCTCAACCTTTTGACCCATGCGGCGTGAGATGTAATGTAAGGTAACCTCCGCTAAGCAACAGAAGTCTCCATTTTATTATGGTCCTGCCAAAGGAGCAAATACTATGTATCCTTACTGTATGGATACAGTAAGGCCTCATGGCAGTAGGCCGTCCACCCTGAGTCTTGGATCTGATCAAGGTTTCTGACCGTTAAAAAGGCAGTTTTTTCTCGCCATTGTCGCCAAGTGCTTGCTCAAGGAGGAATTTGTCGGATCTCTGTAGATAATTATATAAAGAGTTTGGTCTAGACCTGCTCTTTCTGGAAAGCACCTTGAGACAACTGTAGTTGTGAATTGGCGCTATATAAATAAAGATTGATTGATTGATATGTCTGTCTGATTGTACGCAACAGGTTAGATGTACGGAATACTGTTTGTCTGTCTTCTAAAATACTGTTAGACAGAATCCAATGCAAATTCACAAATGCTTTGTAGGAGTCCTGAAGGTAGACATCCCATCACTGGTTTCTTCAATTTCCAGGGTTGCTTGTAGTTCCCAGAGCCAGAACCTTCAGTTATCAGGCTCCTCTCCTGTGGAAAATCTTTCCAGTCTCGGTTTGGAGGGCTGGCATCCTAACTACATTTAAGAGGAGACTTAAACATCCCTTTATTTTAAAGCTTATAATTAAGGCTGCCTAAGGTAGTTCTTAGCTATGCTGCTAGAGGTTTAGGCTGCTAGGAGATTTCCTTCTCCTAGCAGGAGACTTCTCTCCTTCAATACTTATCTATCTCCCATTAATGCAGGGAACTAACTTGACCTCCTCCCTGGGGTCTTTGTCTTTTCATCTCATGTTCCCATGTTAATGGATGGACCTTCCGCAGTAGACCAAGCAGAAGGCTGCCCACCTTGAGTCTAATCATTTGGTCACTGTGAACTAAAAGAATAACCTGCATTTTTTTGGAGAGTACTTTGACATAACATTTGGTGTGATTTTGCATTATATAAATAAAAGTGACTTTATTTTTAACTATTTTGTACAAGCTAATTTAGATTATTTCTGTTTCAATCTCCCTATCTGCTGTGATTATGGTCCGGTTTTGGGGGCAACCCTGCCCATGGATCCAACTCTCTCCCTCAAGTGTCAAAATATTAGGGAATCTCATTTTATGCCATAAGTTTGAAACTATAGGTTATGGTGATTTATTATTATTTATCAGTAATGTTTGTCATATGTATTAGTAGTTGTTGTTTAGAAGTTTTGTAAGGGCAGCTGTGTCTGAGTTGATAGACAGGTCGACGACTTTGAAGGTCAGTGACGTTACTGTATGAATGGCTTTTGTTTCTGATAAACTGGTGGTGGGCCTCATCCTGCCTTGTGTGAATATGTGTATGCTGGCTTCTGTTGTAAAGTGACCAGTTTCTTGAAGGTGAAACCACTAGATAATTACTTTAAATTGTAATAAACACTGTTATTTCAGTCAGTCCATATCTACTCTGGCTTCATGCCCTGCATAAAGGTATTTGACTCCTGTTTGTCTAATGTTTTCCCCAAACTACATTTTTTGGAAAATGCTGAGGTTTAGTTTGAAACTAAACTACACATTTGTCACCTGTTTTTAAATATTTACAACCATCAACATTTTAGGTTTGACTGTATGTCAACAGGTGTCCTGGAAAAATGGTAGAAAGAGCAACAAAAGATGATTGAAAGAGGCCAGACGATGTTATAAAATATTCCCTTTAACCTCGTACGCTGTTATTGTAACTGTTTGCAACTCTCTTAGGGGAAAGTTTAGAAACCTTTTTAACATAGTCCATTAGGTTAACAATTTTCATTCTCTCTTTTTTTCTTGCATTACCATATAAGCAATGGTGACAAAACAATATTTGCTGAAATGCCAGTTGTCCACTATCTTCCCTTCAGCAGTATAACCATTGCCGGGAAACAAGCCAAGCTCATTGCTTGACAGTAAGTTAAACATGTCCTAACTTGTCCCTCACGTAGCACATCTGCCTCGGCAGGCCACCCGGCGCCCACCCACACACTTTCTAAAAAAGCACAACAGAGGATCCTTTATGCAAATTACATTGGGTCACTTGTGGAACACAGCGAGTGCAGCAGTTGAACGAATTTATATGATGTCACCAACACAGAAAGCAGGAGTTAAACGGTCGTGAGAATTATGTGTTCATGAGCTACGTTGGACTCCTGTTATCATTCATGATCCGATACAAAAGGGGTTTCGTGACTGCCAAACATAGAGCAAAGGTAACTCATTATAAAAATGTATAATTTTTATTTTCTACGCTAAATCTCGGATTTAAGGATACAATGGAGAAACCTTATCTCTTAATATCCTGTCCATCATTCTGCACAGTGATGGCAAACTTCCATTCCGAAACTGTTGCTGAACAGTCATAAAATAGCTTCCTCACATTAGAGCAACTTTTGTTTGAAAGATTGAAGATAGAAGAACTGAGCCTGTGTGTGTCCAATACCTGTATTCCATTTTTTTTATCACTGGGAAGAGATCATCAATTTTTCATCCTTGCACTCGGTCAAAGCAAACATTCATTTTGTGAAAAACTATTTAAGTATTTGTTGGGACTTCATGTGCAATACTTACTTTTAAGTGCAATTAGTTCAATACAAGAGCAAAAATAATTAGCTCATAAGAATGCAGCATTTGTTTAGGTTGTTTTATTTATGGTTTGGATCTTGGTTTCTTATTTGCACTGACCAGGAGTAGCACCCTTCATTTTGTGGTATTCTATACATTGACAAGGTTTTCATATCCCTGAGTCGGGCTAGACAGCTGTCACACACGCTTCAGATCCTTCACGTTAATGCATGACTCAAAACTATTTCATAAATCGTTTTTAAATTTCATATCCCCATAGACCTCAGAATGAGGAAGAACTGACAGTATTTTGGGAGTAGTCCGTTGACCATTTCCTACACAAGGGGATGTGAACATTTCTCAGCCGTTGACCCGATTTAGTGCGAAGAATCGGCATTAGGAGTTAGGATTAGTTCACATTTTACCAACTAGGGGGGAACTTTTTTTATGAAAACATTTTTCCAGACATCACCTCGTAACTGATGGTCCAATTTAGTGCATATGAATCGACCCAAAAATATTTATCTTGTATATTATCTTTTTTAAGGGGAACATTTTCTATGAAAAACACTGTTTTTGGACATAACTTCCTAACTTTCGATCCAATATGGACTTACTTTCAGGAGTTCAATCAGGGGGGATGCTTGTACAATGCAGTGGATTTGGGGCTTTAAAGGAAGACCCTAGGCCAAGTTTAACTTATGAAATTCTAATGTTAAGCTTGTGTGTCTGCTACTTAAGGAAATTTTAAATACCACCATTTTAAACCAAAAAGTCCTCCATTGATTAAACAATCCCTTTCATCAGTGGGATGGATGAAGGATGAAGGATGAGGGTCAGAGACAGAAGGTCCTGTAGTTTTCTGATTTTGAAGAAACTTAAAACGCTGCCTGTTGTTTGAGGCTGATAAAGTCAAACAGGTCTCTCAGAACGTGGCACACCACTCGTAAAGTCAGACCCTGAATCCCAGGTCGACACAATGAGAAGGAAATCAACTTGATCCTGTTTACTCCGCACCGCACAATGTGATACAATAAACAACCCCCCTTCCTTCTTTGCCAACAATGAACAACAGCACAATAGGGTATTTAAATGAAGCACAGCTTCAGTGGGCACATTTGAAAATCTCTTTAAAACTGCAGGAGAGAGAAATTACTGTTTCTGTTTGTTAAAATTTGTTCTGTATGCCAGTTCAGACCACAGTGATAGTGTTGTGATCCTGCATTGATTCAGCAACAGGTTAGTTCAACTCACCTTGAATTGTAAAAACTATAGAGTGATACCACCAAATAACCCCAACAAAGATCAGGGTTGATCCTCAGGTTGAACTCTGACCTAGTCTAGTGTTTAATAAGTCAAGTGAAGCCACTCACCATCTGTCCAGTTCACCACATAGAGAGTTGTATTCAGTTAGAGAGCGTTATGAGCAGCATTTAGGGGACGATTTAATGTCTCTGAAATCCAGATTTTGTCCTGATTGGTTCTTTCGTGTCCTCGTGTCTCATATTAGAAGTGGTGGAAGTTTTTTTTAAAAAGCCCTTTTTAATTAATAAGAGCAGATCCTAATTTTTATATGGAAGCCGCCTGTTTGTACAGACGGAGAGGCATGTTTTTATTTATGTGTTTTGACAAATGGATCATGAGGATCATGCTTCTTATGTAGAACAAGAAAAGGTAACGGAGCACCAAGACTCACTGTCAAATCAAACATGAGACTCATGAGACGTTTAGATTATAATGGAGTGGTCTGGCAGAGGATTCAAATCGACCTGGCACCTCCTTCCCAGCAGCCGCATAGGGGGGTGGCTGGTGGCACTGGCCACGAGCGATAGCGCCCCACATCCCAGGATCATGGGATGAGGACGTGCCATATTTCCTCCCTGTCACATTCCTTCTGCTTTGGTGCTCTGTGTCGGCTTAGGAAAAATTCAGGTAAAGAGGGAGGGAGAAAGAGCCCACAGTTTATAGTACATTGCAAGTTCGATATTTCATTTGTTTATACAAGACCAAAATTAAATAAGAAATTGAAGGATATCCCTTGTGTTGATTACGTTTTTTCGTAGATGAAGCAGTCTTACCTCATGGTCTATTTAGTAGTGCAAAACTGTCATTGGTATCACAAGGCTTTCATTGGTGGATGAAGTTTTCCTGTGAAAGTTGCACATGTTCAAATATTCCTGTTTGTCCGAATAGTTTTTAGGACTTGTCATTCATGTGTATATGGATATAAAGGTTCAAACTTTATTTTTAGCATTAGAAGCAGCATCTGTGAAAAGAAACTCAAAGTCCAAATTATCATTTGTTTCCAAGATTGAAGTTCCATCTCAAATAGCTGTACAGTTGTTGTTAATGTAGATTCAAAACACCAAATGAAGAAGGCTTAAACTTTTTAAGTGTTTTGCTTCACTGAGTAAGCTCAAAGCTGATTATGAGATGGCCTGGTTGATACATTTACTTGAAAATATCCATGTAGTCCTAACTTAATCACGCTAAAACGATCATGACTGTGCTTTTAAACAGGCTAATTTACATGAAGGGGTTCTTCCAGTGAGACATATTTCAGTTTTAACCTCTACTTCTACTTAATCGTTGCCTTTTTTCAGCCCTCCTGCACTCTGTCTACCCTCGGGGTATAAACGTCTGCTAAATATTTCTGTTTTTGCTCCGTGGCAGCTGTTTTTACCTGTAACGCCCTTGGCAGAGAGTCTGGGGGATATTTTATTGTTCACGAGAGAAAATATTTGAGCCTGACAGTATAGAAAGAGCCATTTAATGTATTATGGGTTTAAAGCATTCCAGTCCGTGCTATACTATTAACAAGAACAGTTTTATCATTAGATGACTTTATATTGGTTTGTTGCATATTTAATGTTGAAGAGATAAGAGTTTAATTAAATCTTTTACAGTGATTAAAATATCCATCTATCCAAACACAAAATAAATGTTTGCATTGGTGTCCATCCAATTTTTCATTGTTTAGGGCCACTTTTAGAACCAAAAGTGATTAAACAAAGAACAAAAGAGCTATGTGCGTTCGTATAAACAAAAATTGTTGTGGTGCTCACATGGTATAAAGCTTTTTGAAATGCAGTTTAATGATTGTATATTTTTTGCACTCTACAAATAAAATATGAAATTTTTCATATGCCTGAAAAGTCCGGGATATTATGGAATCGTCATTGTACGCATCTGCATCAGCATCCGCCGCAGATCCTTTGTGTTAGCACGATTATTCAAAAACCAGTACATGGATCCTTTTTAAATTTTATTCCCACATAGACCATAGGGTGAGGAAGAACTGGGGAGCTTCATTATTTACATTATGATAAATAGATATTTATGTATTACAGATATTCCTGACACTTACTTTATCTCCAAAAGTTTTTGGGCATATTTTGTTTACTGTTGGTCTGATTTAGTACGAACTTGGTGTATATGAATCGACTCGAGGAGATTTATTTTGTTTGTATCTTGTTTTACTCTAGTAGTTCACATTTTCCCACTAAAGGGCGCTTTTAAAGAAAAACACAGTGTTTGGAAATAAATTCCTAATCCTTGTTCAGATTTAGTCCCAATTTGGTGTATATGAATCAAGTCGATGACATCTATCTTGTAAATATCATACTTCATTCTAGTAGTTCGTATTTTACTCAGTAGGGGGAGTTTTTTCTTATGAAAAAAAACTGTTTCCCTGACAGAACTGAAAAACCATGTCATGGATCCTTTTCAAACTTTATACCCCATAGACATTAGTGCGATGAGGAACTGAATTAGTTTTGGGAAAGATGGGTTCTGTCACTTGGGGGAGTTTTATCTCCCAAACTTTTCACAACATGTTTAAATTTCTCAACCAGTTAATCAGATTTTGCCCAAATTCGATGCTTATGAATCACCTCGAGTGATCATGTTATACTCCAATAGTAAATATTATACTTCTAGGTGAACCATTGTTCTTATTTTTATTTATATATATATATATATATATATATATATATATATATATATAAAAAGTGATTGTTACAAAATACTTTCAAGAATATGTCACCAAAAACATTTTAAGTGCTGCATCATAAAGTTGTGGTGAATTTGGCAAACGCAAATATGATGCATGTGAATTTACTAAACACAATTAAATAATCCAAAAAACATTTAGAATTCATTAATGAACTTAAACCCCCCTGGTGTAATTGTCAGATATGCAACTATTAGCTCACTCAACAAACAAAAGACATGATTAATTACTGAACACAATTATGTTGAATATATTAAACACTGTGATGTGAAAATTCTAAGCATAGTCATGTTGGCTTTACTAAACAATTTGTGTAATGCAAAAATATTGGAATATTTCACCATTGCATTGAATTAATCTTATTTTAATTGCCAAAGATGTAACTGTGTACCCCGTTCAATTAAAAAAAAAAAAAAAGCCAAAATAATATCTACTTTATAACTGTCTGAAGCATGAAAAAATATTTGTGTACCAAACAGAGATATAAACTAGTTTGAATGTTGTTGTGTTTCTCATATAAAAACAATGCTGGAAACCTGAAAACAGAAATGGTATGAAGAAATATTGTGCTAACCCAAATTGAGAAAGTATAGTTTGATTAAATGCCTCAGCAGAAGCACGGAGGTCTGTTTGTGCTCAGATGACATCTTGCCTCTGGCACAGGAACTGGTTGCGAATAGAAACAGTTAACAGAAAGTAAGACTGGTGTAATCTGGAAATGGTCATAAATGAAAAGACGTTTTTATTCTAATGTCCATTATAGCGCAGCCTGCGTAATAGGCTCATCTTAAGCTGAACCCTTGAAACGCATTGAACCTTTTTATAAGGACATATTGAAAACATCATAGGATTCAAGGACTTTGTAGTGATAGTCCTAGGAATACACCTGCACTGTGTCTGTAAGGCCCATATTTGTGTGATTTTGATGAACAGTGTGATTTTAAGCAGCTGTGTGAAAGGTAAAGGATAAATTCTATCAAAAGTAGCAGTTACTAGAAAATGTGACTCTGCATAACGCTAGGTATCAGATTGTCTTGTCTACCTGTGCAGAAATTACCTGTGTGAAACCATTCAGACTCTGTTCACAACCCTCCTAATATGAATCTTCTTCTGCTGACTCAGCATGCTCAGAGTCAGATCTTTCATCTCTGTCAGCATTTATTTATCAATGGAGAATATCTAAACCGCTGACAGGCAGTTCCCAAGTGATAGTGGCTTACCTGGGGACATCAAAGTGTACTTTTAAGGTCTCTGGATTGAAGATGCAATTGGTAAATTTGGTTTCTGATTCTCTTTTTCTTAGGGACGACACCCTCGAGCAATTATGAATGTAGTTAATGTCACCTGGGTTTAAGTCTAAGTACCCTTTACAATAAAAAATTGTATAAAAATGTTTTGAAGGGAAAAAACGGAATGACAAAGCAATTATTATGCCTTATTTTGTGTTCAAATGAGTAATTTAAATATTTGGAAACAACATCATGGTTTAAGATGTTAAATGATGAATTCGAAATGTGGGTAGCATTTACTTGGTATAATATAGTACGTACTTAAAATTCTCTTAAGAGTGTCCACATATGTTTAAGAGAGAACGTGTAAATACATATTTACCAGAGCAGAGGCTTTGCATATTTTTTTCTATACTGTGCTTCATGAGTTCGTATATTAGCTCAGGTTAATATTGAGTATATATTGAGTCCCACACTCAAGGTATTAATAAAGTTTTGACAAGCTCAAAAAGGATAACATGAAAATATGATGAAGGTACCAAAAGTGAAAGTAATCATTAAACAGAAGTGAATATTTTAGGAATTATATACGTATTCTATTGGATTGGATTTATTGACTCCAAAAATATGACACAGATATTACAGGTGATAAAGGTGGCACTACTTCAAACTAGATAAACATTAGGCAGCTTAAAATACAACCATAGATCGAAAATTTACTAGCTGATTTATATTTTGTATTGCATTTTGTATCGATAATGTAAAACTGCTAGGAACTCAAGCAGAAAATTAAAAAATAAATGCAGTGAAAAACTTACATATATTCACAGTATATAAAATAGCAGTATAGTAGCAGTGCAGAAGTAGTAAATGGTAGTATGAAATTAATATACTAAGGCTAAGTAATGGACATGGTACAGTACACAATTTACGTAAATGTACTTAGTTAAATTCCACCATGCATGATTCGGCTTTAAGATGACTCAGAAATGGTACAGTAACATACTTAGGTAAATATACGTAGTTACATTCCACAAATCAGCATTATGAGTTTCAAGGTGACCGATATGAACACCAAAAACCTTCCTGAACATCAAATACAGCGCTGACACCGATCTAATCCTCTACTTTTTTTTATAACAAATAAAGTTTAAAACATTTGAAACATTGGGGTAGTGCAAAATGACTTTGTGATATTTTGATTTGTGATTTTGTTTGATGATAAGCGACACAGCTCAGCGAGCACAGGAGGGTCAATGCAACGTTAAAGTGTTGGGCATTTAATGTCCAAAATATGTTTGATGTCAGTTATATATCCCGAAATTCGGGGATATTATGGGATTGTCATCCCCGCTGCCATGTCTGCATCCATCGTAGATCCTTCATGTTAGCACGTGACTCAAAAATTATTTTCATGGATCATTTTTTAATTTTATTCCTTCATAGACCTTAGTGTGAGATACAACTGGATTGATTTTGGAAAAGGTCAGTTGTATATTTATTATACTAGACGGATTGCTTTATCTGTGGAGCCCTGAGATGGTCAGGGAGGGCATTCCACAGACGAGGGGCAGCAGAACAGAAGGCCCGATCACCCACGGTGCTGAGCTTAGTCCGGGGAGGAGGAGGTGGTATGATAAGGTAGAACGGAGGGATCGTGTTGAGGTCAGTGGGGTGAGTAGTTCTTTTAGTTAGGGTGGTGCATTGCCATGGATGCACTGGTGATTGGGGAGAGAGATCTTATAATCAATCCTGGTGGAGATGGGAAGCCAATGAAGTGAATGAAGAACGGGGGTGATGTGTTCGTGTTTACAAACTCTCATCCGGATCCTTGCAGCACTGTTTTGAACATACTGTAGTCTTTGAAGACTTATCTCGGTTTTCGGGTCATAATTTCCCAACCGTTGGTCTGGTTTAGTCTGAATTTGGTGAATATGAATTGAGTCAAGTAATCAAGTATTGATAAACTCACATGTATGACATTATCCATATTATAATCAAACTCTAAAAGCTGACTTTTAAAAGACATACCTGATGTAATGCCACAGACTAATTGCTGGACTAAACTTATGAAGTTTTTATGAATATTTTATAAAGGGCCTTATATTTCTTCAGTTATGTTTGTGCTGTAAATATATTGTGAGTGATGTAGACACTTGGAAACAGTTAACTTCTTCTTTCTCACAGGTCCCAAATTGGGCTTCCACCTTGGTTTTACAAATGTGTTTTACTTTGCACCGTCTAGATTTGAAGCCGAAAGGGTTGTTGTTTGTGCATATAGCTCTTCCTAGTTGACAAAAGTGGCATTTTGCAGGTAAAACCCTTCTTTGGGGTTAAATACCGTTTTTGGCACATTTTGGTTACATTGGCTTTCAAACTGTGCCAATTAAAGAGTCCCTTGTATAACATGAGGTAGTTCTACCCTATTTCAAGAGTAGTTATCAAATACTTTTTTTCAGCAATTTAATTGATTATTTTGTTTCTTGGCGTTACTGCAATATAACAATGTTGCAACCTTTATCTAAATAAAAGAAAATACCATCAAAAATATTACCTGTTCATAGACACCGAGGTTATCCACAGTCACTGGAAGTTCGTTTTGGGTATGGAATTCAGGCTAGGCTTCATTTCAAATAACCATCAAGCAGAATGGGTTATTGTTTCAAGATGTCAACTGGTGATGGCAACATGAATCACAAAATCCTGGTGTGGGTATCCACTGAGGAGAAACCTGTTTGAAAGTTATTTGAAGTTGGATTTGATGGTTAAAAATGTTATTAAAGTGGAAATGTGTTTAATTGGGAATATTTAGTAAAAAAAGTGGGAGTGCTTCAGAGAACTCAAAGAAAATTGGATCCAACGTTCTTCTTCTTCTTCCTTATTAAGTTGTAGATTCCGGCTTATGCCTGTCTAAATGTCCAGTCGTGTGATTGTCAAAGAACGTACGTGTGAGAGAATAACGCCCCTATGTGCGGAGAAGCGGACGTGTGTCCCTCCAGTCATTTCCAAGCCCGGACCTGAGGTGACATTATCCCACGCTCGGAGTTACACGCTGAACATTGTCCGTGTGGATCTTTATCGACCTGAAAGTTTCTGTGTCTTTTTTTTTTAATCTGTCGGAGAGGAAGACACACTATCGGATCTATGCAAAAACCCCCGTGGATTTGTCCCACCGCTACTTTAAACCAGAAGGAATGCATATTTTCTTGGTGAAACTAACTTTCTTGTTGTCGCTGATAGCACGAACGCGAGGTGAGTGGCGGCCAGAGATTCGTTTTTAATCCTCATGTGTCCACACTGATGGACTGAGAGCGGAGTTTGGTCTCATTCCAAAAAGTTTAATGTTTAAATTTTACTCATCAAGTTTGATTTGGAGCACCTGTTAGCAGCGCCCGTGAACGCGGCATCCATCCAGTCCTGCTTAACTTATTTAACGATTCACTTCGCTCAGGCTTCTTTTACACGCTTGTCCAGCAAACACAGCTTTTTCCTCACTAATATGCGAACGCATGCCTTTTGAAAGGAAGGCAGAGTTCTAATATTCCCCAAATGGCTCATACAGCTGCAGAGACGTGCATGCCAGATCAGTGTCAAGCCACTGTTCACGACAAAAACGGAACATTTAGGTGGCAAGAGTCACACCTAGACCTCACATTTATGGAAAATCACATGTGCTTGCTATCATTTTCCAGAGAACGCCTTGAATGAGTTTTATTTACTGGATCCAGTTAACTTAAGTTACATTTTCAGAAGTGCAGGTGTCATTTATTTTAGCTTGTGCTATTTATCACATCATCTCCTGTGCTTCATGGTCTGAATGAGTTTCATCTGCTGGGTCTAGATTTGCCTGCAAGTTCGTAAAAGTTTTAGCAGAGTGCGGGTGCATATATTAAAACTTTGATTCTGCAGGTCTGAGATGCTCCACAGCCACAGAGTCGTGTTCGAAGCAGGGGAAGTGTGAAGCCACTCCAGATGGAAATGGAGAGTGCAAGTAAGTTTTTAAAATCAATTTCTTCCTGTTTAACCTGCCAACATCAAGGAGATTTGTGTGCGGTGGTGAAGTTGGGAGATAACTCAGATTTTTTGGTTGACCTGAGTGCTCACACCAGTATTGCAATTTCTGGGAGGCAAATGGTTGGAGACTCGATACAGAAATGATTGGACATTGATGAGGACTGGGACCCCTGGGAGAATGTATGTGTGCTACAGCCACCACACTTTACAGCCAAACTGTCCCAGCCTTAAATCTCGCTTTTCTCTAGCGACAGCTGGAGTTGCCAGAAGCTCGACCACCATTGTTCTCTGCTGCGATTAATTCAGTGTGACTAATCTGGGTGAGGCTTCCCAGAGGGACCCTCAGAACCTGTCCTTCCCTCCTCTCTCCTGGGATTTTGTCCCCTCCTCCTCCTCAAAGGCTCTCCCTCTCCATCTCTCATTCCCTTCGACAGATGGGATAGGGGTGGATGTTTTTAACCTACTTTGAGTTCTCAGCTATGAATTTTGAAGTATTTTTTTTGGTCTTCGTGTAAACCAGTAGATCTCAGCTTTAACCAGAACAATAGGACTACTTTGTGCTTGGATCTAGTTCCATCATGGCATGAACAGCCAGTGTAGTCCTACTGTCACAGAGCTCAAAGATTTGGCCGACTGGGTCACAAGGATTGCAAGATCCAGACTGCCATCTAGGACCCCCACCACATCTTAATTTGGTCAGGTTGTGTTATTCACCCCTCAATCAGACAGTAAGCCCCCCACAACCCCGTCCCAGCCTCCTCATTGGGCTACAAAGCTATCATTGTGCTCCGGCACTGTCCTCCTCCTCAGACCTCTCCAATTAAACATGGAGGTGGAAATCCTCAGTTTTGAAAAGGTTTGAGTGTGCACAGAGGGTGTTTGAAACATTGTTCTGTTATTGTGTCGTCAACCCTAACTGGGCCACCAAAGGTCTGGAATCTCATGAACGAAACCCAGGTTCATCAAGTTAAACTTTGAGCCGTGATACAATGCTAAATTATTTTGGATTCCAACTTTACAAAAATGATCATTTGTTCAAAATTGTAGTCTGATATAAATGCAAGTTGAGTATTTCAAGACTTTTTTGTTGAACTAAAATAGAAATATTGTTTGGGTTTCTGGTAAGTTATGAAGATGATCTTGATGAGACAGATTTTCACTTGAACTATGAATTAGATTTTTTCTTTGATCACCAACAGTCAAGTTATTGATGGTAGAATCTATTATATTGCAAACTATAACAACATGTTTTAAACATCAAGTCTTTCAAAATAAATCCCCCTGAATTTTTACAAGATAACCCTTATGACACCCCGAGGGTTATTTTTTTAGAAACTACTCGGTTGTTTCATAAGATTTTTGTTTTTCTGAAGTCATTCCTTTTACACAAACCCATTGTAAGTGTACTTCATGACTGGTGAGTGAAAGCTAGAGTTCTCGTAAAGCAGCTTAGATGGCTCAATCAGGGATGGAACAGAAATCAATATCTGGTACCAGGTGCATCCTGTTAAATCTTACCCAAAGGTTTTTCCTCTTGCAGTAACTCTTAAAAGAAAAAAGGTGTTATTTGTCTCACAGTATCAAATTAATAATGCCCTGAAGGGATAATTGATAGAGTTTGAATTAGTCACATGTTGCCTTACTTAGATTGGTGAGAAATAAGCAACATGTTTCTGATGAAAGCGGATCTTCACTTCATTCTTGACAGAATTATAATTTGGCAGCCGCTCTTCAACTCGAGTGTTAAGTGAGAGGTCAGTTAGTGGCATCGGCTGCTTTAGTTTTGTATAGTCGAACAGAAATGCCTACTTCACATGCCATACCATGAATACCATCTCCTCCTCATATCTGTCCTGCCTGGCCCAATGTGATTCTGACTTTATCTACAAAGGGCTTTTGGAAGGCCTCTTATTTCAGACTTGGCAGCAGGAGAGAGCAGTTACAGAGCCGAGTCAATCCAGACTCAGAAAAATAACTCCCAAATTCCAGTTGCACAATGGTCAGAATCAAAACGGAGGAAGCTGCAAAGAGATCACATAACTTCATCATCAGTTACACAGTGTGATGACTAAAAATACAGCTGATTTCTGACGGCCTGTTGATAGCAGAGAGTCACATGATCAGGTTTTAAGGATTTAGGTATGAACTTTGTATGGAATAGACCAATCTGGAAGGATATAGAAACAATGCAGAATTTCCCCTAGTTAATCAGTGGAGAGAAATAACAGTCCCTGTGCTGTAGCATCTGAAGGCCTCAGTTGCTTCTGCTATAGGTGATTATTTGGCCTTTTGAATATTCCTCAAAAACTGCAGCATGGAATTAAATGAAATTTCACAACAGGTAACCAAAGTATGTCAATAATTAGTTTCTTCTAATTGTTTATTTTTATAGTTGAAGAAAATTTGAACTTGGGAGAATTTTAAAGTTATTTCACACACTTATTATTTTTGTCCTTGGACGCTAAATTTCTTTCTCCAATATTAGCACATGCTTTTCCTTAATGGCACCTCTGTTCGCACTGGTCAGATGAGTCTCTATTAAACTCCCCCACATACACACTACGCCCCCCAAACCTCCATTCAGAGTTGGGAAACTCTGGGAGGGACCCGAGGGAAAAATAGGTGCCAACGAGAAATGAACTGCATGAGGCTTTCATATGGCCGCTGCCACCGGTGTTGGGTTCCCTTTGGCAGGAGTCTGGCTGGTGAGATGGCTGTTCATCAGAGCGTTCTGGCTGAATAAAGTGACTTGTTGGTGGGGAGCCTCAGCGCTTAGGATTAGTGATATTTGAGCCTCCCTGGCTGGCATATGCCAAGATAAATCACATACACTTTTATCGCAGACTGAGGGGACCGACAGTCAGCATGTGTGTGTTTGAGTGTGAGACAAAGACACAGGGCATACTCCCAACCACACTTCCTCATTTCTTTTTGTTTTTCTTTCAGCCAGACTACCTGTCTGTGTGTTTATAATATAAGAACTTAAAGGGACATGACTCACACAGACGGCAGAATGCTTCATAATACCCATGATTACTTGTGGTTTTGCCCATTCAGCTCCATACAGAAACAGATTGACTTTTTCTGCCAGGTGTGCTTTTGGCTTTCTGTCACTCTCACTGCCTGACCTGCACTCATTCAGTTAAAAGATATTTAGGAGAATAGAATTTCATGCTTTTGTAGTCAGACAAATAACTTCAGATAAACGTCAGATTCTAAGACTCATACCAATCATGGCATCCGTTTCATGGAGGGAAAATGTCAGATTTTTCAAGCCTTATAGGAGTCCACACCTGATAAGTCACAAGTGTTGTGCCAGGATTGCCTGCGATGGGTCAATTTAGCCCTCTTAATGCTTTTAGAAAGTCACATCCCGATTCAAAGAGAGATAAGGAACAATACTGTGATACAAATATGTTTTAAGTAATACAGGAATTGCTGTATAACGCTTATATTTAGTATTTCATTTTGACGGATATAAGCCAAAGGGAGAGCAGGGTGGTTGTATTAGGTAAATTTGAGTCAAAAAAGGTATGCTTGTCATACACAGACACGTTGCACATACTTTTAGATTAGATATTGAGACTGACACTTCCCACGATCTTTATCTCTGATGTCCCACGCGATAAACACCCATTTGATCCTCTTAAAAATAATAGAAAAAGACTGTCTATATTGTATAAAGATGGAAATTGCTTTTGGCCCCATGATACGATGTTATCATAATGTTTTAATATTTTGCGATATACGGAGTATTTCGAGGAGCCATATTGTGATTATAGTGATATATTGTGAGTCATAGGTAGCTCACCAACGTGCTGCCCCTATATTGTGATACAGATTATTTGAAAATGCAACTTGCAAAAAACAAAAATAATTATACAGCCCCTTCAACTGGTTCAGGTTCTGGTTTGGGGAACAAGAAATGGAAGTTGTCAGTCAGGTAATGGTAAATGAGCAGTTCGTCACAAACTTTGAATCCCCCGCATTTTTTGTCGCAGGGTAATCTTTTCCGGCGTGTATAAACTTTCCTGAACTCGATGCTTCATTTCTCTACAAAGTTTGGGGTTGGATGTTTTCCACAAAAAAACATCATAGTAGAGTCTCATACCCCTGATTCCACTATCTTGAGCAGATAAGTAAAGCCCTCATTTCCCCCATTTTCTCTGTTCGTAGAACTTCATACAAGAAGTGAACAACTGTGTTCTGAATTGGCAGGTAGCTTTTTCCAGCTGTTTTTATACTTTTGGTTGGCATTTTTTCGAAGCGCTAAATTATTGCTAGTGCTATTACTTTCTCCAATGCCTCAATCTTTTATCAACTTCTTATACTACATTGACCGTCATCTTTGCTTCCCTCACTAGGAAAATACTCCAACGCCACAGTGGATTGTAAAAGTAAATTAATTTTGTCACTCTAGTTCCATATTACCATGCAAAATACTGTGATAGGTTGCATTGATTCCCAAGGCCCCGAAACCCACACCCACGAATAATACTGTAACTCCACAACAAATTATAGAAGTTCTACAGATTTGCATTGCCCGCCAGAGAGATTCTATCTAACCAAAAACTCAATACAAACGACACTTACTGCAATAACCATGATGTGAAATGCAAAGAAAACAAATTTAACCAATGGAAACACCTGGTCAAACTAAAAATGTAAGCTCCCTGAAGCAGCTGCAGCTAACGTTAAATCCTCAGATGAGCAAACACGTCAGAGTTGCAACTCTCAAAAAATGACTAAAGTATTAAATGAGACACCAACAACTCCATGGACATCGTGTTCTTAGGTAGCAAGACGGATAATTGATTTTGAAAAATACTATAATTATTTTTTTCAGTTTTCTCTAGCAGCGGAATGCCATTTTTCTTTAGCATGGTGAAATGCCATGCTAAAGATTGCATTTCACCATCTTTAGCCAGTACTCGGCCTCAACATACAGCCCCCTACTGACTCCATCTGAAACTCCTTACCAACATATGTAAAGCTATTTAGTACATTATAATTATGTGAGGTTTTTATGTTCAAAGCTCAAGTATGAAACCAATAGTACATGAATTATATCCTATTTACAAGGAGAAATTACAATAAGCTACCATTATGGCGGCAACAACAATTATTACATCCCAGATAGGCGTATCTGGTGTTTCATTGACTCTGAAATTGCTCACAATCTCAAAAGTATTAAAATTATTCACATATGCTATGTTATAATTGTCTCTTTTAAAGGCAGTGGCAGAAGTTTTTCTCGGTCTACAGGACATTTTGACAAATATTAAACCTTAATGGGTCAAAAGGTTATTGAATGAACAGTCACATTTGATATTGCCCTATTTTAATTTCACCCGTCCACAGTTTTATACTTATAACTCTTATAGTGGAGGTCAGACGCAGTGTCTCTGACAAAATGTCACGTTAACTGTCAACTGGTTGCGTTGGTTGGATAGTTTAATAGCATTCATGAGTTTACAAATATTAATCAAACATGTTTACTGTTTGACTACAATTAATGGAAACCTTAATAAATGCTAAGCACTCAAACAGCCTAATCCAGGTAATGATTTATGGGGAACAATTTGGCGTTTGGAGTAAGTGGCCGCTCAAACCTTGAAGTTGCAGTATACAGTACCAACTGGAGTGTCCAGTTGCACTGTCAACTACTCCTTCAGACCCTTGTAAAGCCTTAAATTGGTTCCCAGACATTGAAAGCCAGTGGCAAAAGTCATTAGAGCTGTTAAGGCTCTCAAGACATGCTCGCACACACCGAGTAGTTGCTCCCTGGGGGAGCTGTCTCTTTCCCATGGGCTGCGTCCTTAATAATAATGCTCCCAAATAAACAGGGTCTCTAATGAAGTCTGCCAGATGTGAGCTGGCCATGTCAGCCCTCCTGTACGATTAGAGAGGAAGGAGAAAAAGGATGGCTGCAAAGAGAGGGAAAGAGGGGCAGCCATTTCCCTGTAATTTCTATAACCAGCAGGGTTTGGTGGTAACGTTGGTTTCAGTTCCACAACAAACAAAAACGCTGTTTTTCTGTGCCAGATTTGGTTTTAGAGGAACAGTTATTTATACTTGAGTAGACTTGAATTGTGTGATAGAAGCTGAAAGTCAGCATGCATTTCAGAGTGTTGATTTTCACTATCAGTGGTGGCACCGTTGTCAGCTACTGTACACTTTCCGGAAAAACAAAAGACACAGAGAAAAAAGAAGAGAGAAATGTGGAAAAGAGAAGGCCCCTAGGCCAGTGGTTTTGAAATGGATCAAACAAGACAGAACCTTAGACCAGGCATAGAAGCAAACGGGAAAGGAGAACGGTCGGTGGGAAGATGGGAAAGATGACATGAGGGGAAGGGGGGCAGAGGTACATGCATGCTCCCTTAACAAGTTTGATTCATGGCTGGCTAAAGACCTGGGGGAAAGAGGGACAGAGACATTTTTAACAGCCTCAACTGTTTAATACAACTTGTGTCTTGTCTCTTATCTTTTTTGTTATACAAGGAAAAAGTACTTAAATAAAGTCAGGGAGAAGAAACATAATCTAAAAAAGTTTACCAAAACTGCTAATTTTACGTAGCAGTAAAAACCCTTCTAAGTCAATTGGTTATAACTATTTTTGAAGTTTTGGTTGTGTTCTCTATTAAGTAATTATTTAGTCTATAAAATGTCTGATTTCTTCAATTTTCTTTGACTGACCGCATAATACGGTGACTGACTGGGGTAAATGTGCTGCAATGTAAGACAACACATGCAAATAGATAAAACACAAGCATACTTAGAAAACATTATCTACGTACTGCACATACCACAACACATTCAGACAATATGCAGCAAAAGCCGCGATAAAATAAGTTACTTTTTTTAATGCTTATTTTAAAGAATAAAACACAATACATACATGTCATATATTGTTTTCATCCTGTGTCTTTTTTTTTTTTTTTTTTTGAGCTTTGCTTAACTTCTGGGTCCTGCGGTCATGTGACTTAGAATAAAAACTTGGTCAATATCATGAATAAACTTAAAAGTGGCCATAGCACACACACACAGTACACAAAGCAACAACAAGCGATCATTTTCTGGAGATAATTATACAACAAAAGGTTGTTTATTGTTATTTTGTTACTCTTCATCAGAGATCAGGAATCTCATAGACCTAGCAACTGATTTAAGACGACAAAGGCAGCAAAAGGAGTTTCCATCATTGATAAACGCATCAGATTCTACTTCAATCAAGGCTTACCAGACAGAAATGGTCTTTGTTGTTGACATCCTAATAACCCGGTGTGTACATGTTTTGATGGCGACAACCGAAGTCAATATGCACTTGGGCGTATAGGAAATTTCTTAAGTATAACACTCCTTGCTTACTGTAGCTTTGGGTACTGTGTGTGTTAAAGTAATTTAGTTTAATTTACTGTTTTCGTGATGAGGATTAAGGTTTTATTGTAAGTCGTATGCGTGTCACAAATATGAGACGCGACGGATGACAATCATATGAAATGTTTGTGTATTATATCTGTTCAATTCAAGTGAAGCCTTAAAAAAGCACATCTTAGGGTGCATTACATTTACATGTCCTCTGTAAACTTTTTGGGGAATTTGCATTACACTTTTCTTAATGTGTTCTATTGTGGCTTTTTCAGTAAATTTTTTCTTAATGTGTTACGGCTTTTGCACCAAATCTTTCTTAATACGAGCGTGTGACGTCAAGTTGATTACTATGTTCTCTTAATTTGCTTGTGTGTTTTGTCTATTTTCATGCTTTCTGAAGTTGCGGCAAATTTGCCTATTTCGGTCATTGTACAAAATCCCACAGATATCCGGTTTACAATGAAGTGAGACGGAAAAGGCATCATACCCTCACAAGCATATAAATCTATTAATATAACGATCAATAATCAATTATTTGTTAGTAGTTCAAACTTTGACATTCTGCACTTACTGTATGCAAACTGCTGTCTAGTGTAATGAGTTATTACTACATAACTACATTTTGGGCGTGCACAGCTTCAACTTATCCTCCAATTAAATGTAAACCAATTTTGACTCTGGGTTTGTTGCCATATTAAGCCTTAATTTAAGAGATGATGCCAAACCCCTCAGACCTAAGCAATCAATTTGAATTATAATACCGCTTAGAAAAATATGCTCCAACTCTTTGAACATGTGAACTATCATCTGTTGTTGTTTTTTTCTCAAATCAAAAAAAATATGGATAAACAAAGAATACCTCCTGAAATAATCCCAATTATTACGCCATTTAAAGAAATGGAGCCAGACACTAATTCTGTCTCTCACAGGGCTTTGCATGCCAAAATAATTGAATAAATGCCCAACCTAATTCACTAAGCTTCTTAAAATGGATACAGATTCCAAAATCTGTGCACTCATTCAATTTTTTTTTTGTATACATTACACATGTGATGTCTATATATTACAGTCAAAGCCTCTGTCCCCATCTGTGTGTGACCTCAGAAACATGGCAGATGGCAGATTGGCCCAACACTGAGGAAAACCCCTTTAGAGTGAGGCTTGGCCAAGGGTCACATGTCACCACAACATCTGCTGCAGGCTCGAGCCACCACCCGGCCCTCTTATGCATCCCATCAGTGTCAGACCTGTTGCCACGGGCTACTGTGGCAGTAACAGAAGAAGAGCCCGGCCAGACATGAGCACAGAGGAGAACAATGAGGGCTACTGGGATGGCAATGACAGAAAAGATAATAACGGTATCAGCCTTACCGCAGAGATAATTTCACTGCTGTCCTGCAGTAATACAAAGCATCCACAACACCTGATATTTGCTCAGCTTCTGATTTGTGCCCTTCTTTTCATCGTCTTCTTTATTTACCTTTCCAGCAATCCAGTTTACCTGCTGCTGTTAAGATTACCTGGCTCACAAGGCCAGCAGATTTCTCTTGTTGAAGCAGCTGCTTCTCTGTTTGTTTTGAATACATCCAAGACTCCATAAAAGTCATTGCTCTCACACTCCCTATATTAGACGTTGACGATCTCATTGAGGCAGTTAGGCTTGTTGCCTGTAAAAGATGTTTTGTGCTGAGCATGTATTTGACAGAGACTTGCCAAGTTAAAGAGCAAACTATTACCCGTCTTTACCCAGCTCGTGCTACAGTTGACTTACGGCTTACACCTCAGCCAAAGTCTGTCTGGATTGTACCTCCACATGCTCTGAAGTAGCAGCGCAGGGGTGTAGTTGTTTGTCTTTACGCCTCAGTGTGAGGAACTCAAGTGTTTTGCGAGTGCAGATGCCCGGTTTCAAAGTTGCTGCAAATCTTTTCAAGGCATCTTTAAGTGAGGCTGACGGCAAGCATCGGCCTAAGAATCGGGACAAGAGGTTCTTCAGAACAAACATCGAAATTCCTTCTGAACTGGCAACCCATTTCTGCAATCTCCCCACAAAAACCAAACCAAACTTTTCTTTCTTTTGGGCCCCATTGTTCTCACACTGCTTGTGTGTGTTTTGGAGACCATGAACAAGTTGCAGAGCAGCCAGGGCTAGCATGGATGGTTTTCATTTTTAAGACCCTGTCTTAAAAATGAAAAGAAAAGGGGGTGGAGGGAAGGCTGGGGTTGGGGTTCAGTGGGGAAGAAGGTACACAGAGTGGAGCAAGAGGATGCTAGAAACCATACATACATTAAAGCAGAAGAGAAAAATATTAATTTCAGCTGTATATAAGAAGATTCAGATAAGAGTATTTTTCAAGATTGCAAGGGCAAACTAGGGGGGAGGGAGTGTGAAGAGTTTCAACAGCTGAATATTCCTCAGTCTGTGGTCAACTCTGAATTGGGAAGAAAAACAATGAGCCCACTCATCCTTTGCTTTCTTTCTCTCTCTGCTCTTTCTCCAAATCTCTTCTTTTCCCATATGTGTAAAAAAGGGCCAACTCAAGATGTTAGTTAAAGTAATGTTGAAATAAATTCATACTTTAATAATTGAATTACAATTTTTTTTGATAGTCTGTGTTGGAGAAAGTTTTCTAACTTAGTTCCATTTACAAAAAACCATCTAGACATCAGAGTAAATTCATAATGCATTAAAACCTTTTTGAGTTTTTTTTTTTTTTTTTGCTGCGCATGGCCTGCATTGGCGGGAAGACAGTCGTGAGATGGGGTGGGTGTCATGGAGAGGAAGGACGCAGTGTGGTGGGATGAGAGATATGGGATGGGGAGGGGGTGAGTGGCTGGGCCAGCAGCTGCTGTCTCCTCATTAACATGCGCACCTGCTCACTGAGGCCTTTTTCCAGAGAGCTTCTGTGGCGCCTCACGACCTCATCAGCCACCGCCACTGAGACTTAGACTGGACTGACCCTGTGGCAGCCAATTCTGCTTAGTCTCTCCACTGAAAAACACACACACGTCCAATCACACACTCTGTCTTCTATTGTGCTTCAAGCGACTACATACAAATGCTCAGAAACTGTGCGGAGGAATTTCCAGCGCTACTGTCTATTCTAATCTTTGTTCAGTCACTGTAAAACAAAGTGGGTTTCTAATGTAATTTTTTCCCCATAGGAAATCTAGCCTCGAATCAAAATTGTAAATTATTAAACTTAACTGAGTGACTTTTTTAATCATTTTTACGGAAGTGTTGTTAATTCCTGTTGTAGATTATAAGTTGTGTAACGAGAACTTTTTCCTCATTTGAATGAAGCGTCTAAAGTGACGCAAATGAAGTTTGCCATCTATTTCTTCTTTCGGCTGTTCCCTAAAGCGTTCGCCACAGCGAATCAACTGTTTCCATCCATTTCCCTCTGTCCTCTGCATAATAATAGAGGAGGCATTAATGTGATGATATATCTTCTCTATAATGGCAGTAACATTGCTTTCTTTTTTCATAGTTTTAAAATCAATGTTGAACTCATTAGCACTGTTTCATTCTGAAGGCAATAATGTGATGATGGCTGCATGGATGAGTGAATGGACAGTGATGGAGAAACAATGCGTTTTGTGGATTTGTTAATTATTTGTTGATAGCTCAGCTGATCGTTATTATGGCCTATAGTGATCCAGGACGTTCAAAATTCAATATCATGTGTGCCAAACTTGCATGTGCAAGTTTGTAATAGTGAACGGTGGCATGTCACCACACCGAAGCAACGAATGCTAACTTGGCAGAGTGACGTTTGTGGTAGTGCACGTATTGCTGCATCCTTGAGTTGAATTTTGGAACTCAAGGATTTATATGGGCCATAATAAGGATTGGATGAGATACCGACTGATGTTAATAATATAAGTTCATAATAGAGTTTGCCATATCTCGCAGAATTTAAAGCCCTTTTAAGTAATTAAGTGGCAGTTGCGATCTATCTAATGATTAATTTTATAACATTATAATTGACTTAACTGTGAAACATTTTAATAAAATTAGATTTTTTATTCGCATGGATCTGATTGGTCAGTTTGGACAACCCTGCTTATTTCACAGTATTGCCTCAGTGATCCCAGGCTAAATGTCCTTCAGCCAAGGTAGCCAGTACTCTGCACTCCCAATGTGGGGAGATGCCAGCACATACTACTACTGTTTATGTAGTGGTCAGCCTTGCATTGATGTTTTCTTTTCCTTACCACTGCCGTTAGGCTGAATAATCCCTTGAGAGGGAGGCCCTGTCTAAGCAGACGCTTGTCACTACAGAGGGGCCACGGCTAGGTCCCTATTTACACACACACAGGACCCCCTGGGAATGTTTGGGGACATGGTCCTGCCATGCCCTGGGGCTAACAGACTTGCTGTCTCTGGTCAGTTATTTGAGAGTGACATGGGGTTTTATGTTGTTGGAATGGTACTTTGATGTCGGCAAGATGTTATATGCAAAATGTTGTTTATGTGTTAGGGTCCTCAGATATTGCTCTTTTCTTTATCTTGAGCAGAAAACTAAGTGAGAACTGTTGTTTTATTCTTTGCAGGAATTAACTTTTCAGAGAAATTATTCATGTCTTCTTAACAGCTGATATGGCCACACTGTCCTGTTTCATCCTCTTCCCATCTTGGTTTGCAGCTCAGACACCATTGCATAGATACAGCCCTGTCCTCAGGATGTATGAGTGCTGACAAAAGGGTCATAGCCAGCTCATTTTTAGTCCTAAGAACTTCTGTGGGGTCTCATGATGGCTGGTTTTTATCTGTCTCGGCATTTGGAAAGGACAGATAAGGAACAAGAATTTCAAATGCTGAAGATCATTTGTTCTCCTGAGCTATCTAATAGTCCCTAGTTTTTGTAATGACCAAGACATGATCGCAACCCAGGGTTGTTGACTGCTGCTTGGACTTTGTGATGGGATGGTGATGGATATGGGAATGGGGCAGCATGGAACGTCTGTTGTAGAAAGTCTTAGATAGTTGGTTGTCAAACATTTGCAGGTTCCAGCTTCTCAGCCTGGCATCATGTAAAGAGGCTAAAAATGGTATCTAACATAAAATTATGTCCTGTTTAACATCCCTGCTGGAGTTTAATTGTCTGACATCATGCATGCATGTATGATGAATGTATGCATGTATTGAACGTAAATGTATGAGTGAGGTCATAGCTCATAGCTGCCAGTGTATATCCTCAGGGGACAGCTTGTGCAAATAAGTAACTGTGATATGCAGGATCAGATCTTTCTCTCTCTTCTCTCTCTATCTCTGAGAACTTCTTGGCTGGGGTCTGACCAGCGTTTATGACCCAGACGAAACTTGTGAGATACATCACAAGAGTTGCTTCCCCACTTCCCCTTATTATTAATAATAATAATAATAACAATAATACATTTAATTTATAACGCACTTTACATTTGGGTCAAATCTCAAGGTGTTCAGACCACTCTGTTTCACAGCCTGAAACAAAGTGCAGCAGGACCGCTGTTAGCTAAACATTTCTTTTAGAAGAAATGGATTGTGGCCTATTGATAAAAGCTGTTAACCCATGCAGGAGATTAATAAGTATAGCACTGCATAAAGGGACAACCCTTGCAGGATCAAAATGTTGTCTCACCTTCTTGAACACTTCTGTCGGTGCTGAGCTGAAAAAGTTTGATGGATGACAAAAGAGAAATTCACAGTGACCACTCTTTGTGATGCTAAATGCAAATGAAGAAAATTAATTAAGCATGAGCATTTCTGGGGGACCAATATATCTGAGATGAAGGGTTTTATTAATCATTATTAAATAATAATAATAATAATACATTTAATTTATAATGCACTTTACATTTGGACCAAATCTCAAAGTGCTACAAAGCAAAAGCAGATAAAAGCATCAATAAAAAATAAAATAATAACTATATAAAAGCCTTACCAAAAACCAGCAATGTTAATTAAGGTTATAGGTTCTGCTAAAAAGGAAAGTTTTAAGTCCTTTT
>VRLP01005570.1:0-35718 GCA_009660295.1 Lophius piscatorius | reverse complement strand
CATCAGTTGGGAGACGGAATAATTCATCATCATGCCAGTCGTGGAGACTAGCCCGTTATTAGCCGTTAGCTTTGGACGAGACGCACAGAGGACGTTAGTAGCCGTTATTTTCATGGAAATGATGCCGAGAAAAAAGCTATCAAACACAGAAAGTGATCAACAGCGGCTTTTGGTGAAAGTGACTCGGGGGCAGTGATGAACGAGACAGATAAACAAACTGACATCAACAATGAACAAACAGAAACGGACATAAACGATGAAACAAACAGATACAGAAATCTCCAGGTGATGGTACACTTATATTCACACAGTGCTGCAGACAAGAGATAAGAATGCCATGATCCACTGTGTCATAGGGTAGCTGTGAGATCTAAAAGCAGTAGTATTGCAAAATCACCAGAGTCTGTGCCTAATAAATGATTAGCACTATGGCACAGGCCAAGGATCAAATTTCACCTCATAACTGTTCATCCAGGTTATTGTATCTTTGTCCATAAAGCACAGGAATTCGAGTCCATATCATCCCCAGTCCCATGGGGTCCTCGAATGCTTTCATCAGAAACTTAAATCAATGATGAAAAATGAAGGATTACCCTTTATCCTGTTAGCTGCAATAGAAAGTGTACAGGAGTCTACCTTTATTTAGTCCAGCTGAGTTAGTGTTTGGACACAGTGTGTGGTCCCCTTTGTCTGCTCCGAGAGACATATTTGATCTGAGACTGACAGCCCCATCTTAAATGTGTTAGATTATGTAAGTAAATTAAAAAATATGATGCCTAAAACCTGTGACAGAGCACACCGTGCTCTCTCCGCGTCTCAGTGAGAGATGAAGAAGAATCTTGACCAAAAATCAATCAAGAGAGTTTTCAAGGTTGGTAAATGGTAAATGGACTGTACTTATATAGCGCTTTTCTAGTCTGCTCGACCACTCAAAGTGCTTTTGCAGCACAAGTTATCATCCAACTATTCACAGAAACATTCATAAAGTGAGGATAGAGGCTGCCATGCAAGGCGCCACCTGCTTATCGGGAGCGGTAACCATTCACGCCATCATGCATGCATGCAATGGCCGGGGATCAAACCACCAACATCTAGATAAGTGGACAAGCGCTATACCAACCGCCGCTGTAGGCTGTACTTATTCTTCTCCCAATTTCCAGTTCTGCTCTACAGCAGAATTTTGTGGACTATACATGATTGAAAGAAAACTGCTTGAAACTGACTATGTTGCTGTTACATGTCAACATTCTTTTTTTTTCATGTCAACATTCTAAAAAAATAATTTTGACATGCAGTGACAGTGTTGATACTCGCTCTGTCGCCCCTGCATCGGTTGTTATAGCCACCAACCACACCACAGCTTGAGACACAGCTGTAACAGCTGTGTCCCAAGCTCTGTACTCACCTGAAAGTGATGTTTTACTTGTAAATGCAAGCAAAATCTCTGCTTTTGTTAAGGCAGATAATTTCCTGCAGCACACTGTCATGCCCTTTAGCCTCTGAAAGGCACACACCACGTTTCAGCACTTAATGCATACTGTGCTCTCTGAGGTGGAAAATTGTGAAGTTTATCTCAACGACGTAGTCGCTTACTCCAACACACGATCCGAGCACACTGGAACTCTCAGAGACATTTTCGAGACACTAAGAGAAGTCATCCTCACATTAAATTTGGCCAAATGTGAGTTTGGTAGGTACCCAGTTACATACCCTGTCAAGAAGGTGGGCCAAGGTCAGGTGTGTCCAATTAACGCTTGGATTGAAGCTATTGTAAATTATTCTGTAGCACAAATCATACGTGAACTCTATTGTTTCCTGTGAATAGCGGGATACTACAGAAGTTTCTGCAGGAACTTCACTGATATGTTATCCCCCTTCGTTACTCTTACTAAAGAAAAAATGCATTTTGTCTGGTCACCCTCTTGTCAGCATGCTTTTGAATCTTGTAAAGGTCTCCTCTGCTTTAAACATCATTTAAGGAAGATGTTTGTTTATTTTAGGAGGGGAAGTGTTAAAGCCATATATTGTGTGTATGTTTCTCTGATCTGGAATGTTAAAACTAATGTATGAGTGAGACCTCCATCCTGTTAGTAGGATCTATGTGAAGTAAAATGGAATCACTTCACAAGATTGGAAGATGTCTGATGACAGTGCCGCAACCCGAACCCGGATAAGCGGAACATAACGAGACGAGTGATGCCACCAATTGGCTGACCAAGGGGCAGATCCAGGAACTATAAAAACACAGACTAAACCAGGAAGGCTCTCCCTCTCCTTGGATGATCAACTTTGACAGCGTGTATTTTTCCTGGCGTGAACTTGGTATGTTTGTGAGTGTGTTAGACCCTTGTGTGTTAAGAGTGTTTCTTAGTCTTGTGTTAATCAGTGATTGTTAGCGTGTTAGTAGTTGGATGTGTGGCAGCCTTCTGCTAGCATTTCTGTATATTTTTGTAAATAGATATCACTGTATATATTTGCACTTAACACAAATCATAGGGATTAACTACCATTTTATTTGCACAGTTTTCTCCTGTTTCTGGTGATTAAGGGGGTTAGGCTTAGTTGATGTCTTTTTTTATTCTATTTATTTGTCAGGGTTTGGTTAGTTTCATACAGAAGAAGTTAAATTGGCTTTTGTTGTTTTGGTCTGAGCTCCCCTTTTTTCCACCTCACTATCTGCAAATACCACGCTCACACCTGTACAATAATTATCACAGTTTTGCACCTATCTTTGGAATTGGAGGTTTCTTTGTAGATTTCTACATTGTAAATACTTTGTGAGGCAAGGAAATTGCTAAAATTATAGCCCTTTAAATTGGAGGCTCCTAGCATGACTGGACCGGGGTGTTCATTTAGATTTTCCCATTACTGAACTGGGTGGTACAGTAGTTTCTAGCATGACTGGACATCATCATGCTTGTTAGTTCCTAATATGACTGGATCAAAGGGTCTGGGATTTTTTTATAACATCACTGGACCAGTGGGTCAGGTTTCGTTCTAACATGACTGGAAAAGAGAGACTCCAGTAGTTTCTAACATTGCTGGTAGTTTCAAATGTGGTTCTATGGTCCGAGAAGAGCCTGCTTGGTCAGAATCGGTGACTCACAGGGGTGTGTGATGTTGGCGTTCTCCAGCAGAGCGATGTAACCCGTCACGTTGCTTGGGATGCGGATGTCTCGGATCTCCTGAAGAGAACGGCGGTTCTTGCCAACTGAAACTGAGACCAGCTGAGGCATGTAACTGTGGTCATTAGACGCAACAGCGATGGCGAGACGTCTCAAAACCACATCCTGTTTCATCTTCAGCCTGGGAGCAGAACACAGACAGTGTCCTCAGAAACACAGATCTAGAACAGAACTGTCCTACACTCAGGACCTTCTTACCTGATCCAGTGGGAGCGAGCACTGCCATCAGACTGCCAGAAGGATGTGGTCTCTCCATTAGTCATCTTGTAGATGTCCGCTACGTTGGAGGAAGCTTCTATGGTGCTATAGCACTGGGTCACCACTTTGACCCTGTCAACCTCAGGGTCCTGATCCAGCTCCGCTCTGTACTGAATATCTAGATCTGGAAGAAAGAAATCCAGATGAGGAGAAATTATTCCTATTATGTATGTCTTCAGATGCATGGTAGAACTTTCAGGAAATGCTGTGGTCCTCACCTTTCTCCTTCTGCAGGAGGAACTGCAGGTAGTCCTGGACCACACTGGATCTCATGGTACAGATACTGTTGTAGCCCTCTAGAATTGGCAGAGGGATGGCGCTGCTGGGAATACGGTTCCTGTGGAGGAACTTCAGGATCTTGGAGGCGTGGGCCCCTAACCGGTCTTTGGTCCTGGAGAAGATGTCTACAAAACCTGTGGGGTGAAGATCCCAGGAGAGTTGCAATCCTCTGATAACTTAAAGATGGTTGATTCTGAACAGGATCTCCTACCTGGAGTTAAGGAGCACGCCTGCAGCTGTCTGATCACATGACTCAGCTCGCCCTTCAGATTGGCTCCGTTGGAGTTTTTCAGAGCCACCAGCATGTTCTCCACATCCACCACCCCGTCCCCCTCCGCATCGAACTGTCCGAAGGCCTTACACCAGACAGAGTAAGGAGTCACCGACACAAACACTGCAAGTCTTTGACCCCACCTAAAAACTCAACCAAAATCTTCAATAATAAACCTGTATGGATTCGTACTACATGATCTTCCTGATTGTGAAGTTCTGCGTATGTATGTAAAATTCGTTAGTCCACCAATTCATCTGAACCTCACGTGTCAGCAGAGGCTGGGGCATCAGAGAAGAGCCGTTTGCATGTTCTGACTGACGTCAATCGACAGGTATGGAGTCAAAATAAACGCCATGACATCACTGACGGCTCTTACCTCCTCACACTCTTCTCTAACGGCGTCTCTGCTCTCCAGGACCTCACAAAACTGCTCCAGGTTCACAGATTCCTCTCCTCGGATCATCCGGTCCTCGAGCCAACGGACTAGGACGCCCTCGTTCCCAGCCAGGACGGATTCCTGGATGGCTGTCCCAGAGTCGCTGATGCGGGCAGCCGCTTCTCTCAGCTTCACCTGCTCCAAGAGAACCCCTGGACTCGGTGGTCCACTGTTGGCCACGGCCATGTTACAGGAGCCCTTTCCGCCTACCCCGGAGGACAGCCCTGAGGTAGGGCTGTCCTCCGCAACTCCCGGACTCTCGGTCTCCATGTCGTCATCGTCTCCGCTGGCTCCACAGCCGCTTTCGGTGTTTCCCATACCCGATACACCGACCTCTACCCACACCAAAGATCTCTGTCGTCCAGGAACGGTACCGGTCTTGACCCGGAGCTCGAGATTCCCGTCTGCTACTACCGGATTGACGTGCTGACGTCGAGTCGTCAATACGTCACGCAAGTCATCTCTTTGCGCATCCGTATTGGTCTTCCTTTCTCCGGAAGCAGGTGGATTGTTTACTTCCTGCCTTCAAGGGGGGGGGGGGAATACCGTTGGATACCGTTAATTTATCATTGGTGTAAATGGATGTGAAAGGACAGTATGTTCCGGTACGTATGCGTATTGGTAGCGGCGGTGTTCCTGTCTCGTGAGTTATCCTTTAGATTTGGAGGGGATTCGAACCTGGTCCGGCTCCTGAGCAGTCGTGAACTGGATAGGTACTGCGGAGAGGGGGATAGCGGGATCTATTTGGCCATCATGGGTCAGATCTTTGACGTAGAGCGGGGCAGGAAGCACTACGGGCCCGGTGGAGCCTATCATGTGATGGCAGGTGATTAACGTACGTGACAGGTGGACCTGGACCGGAACCAGTCTAATCTGTTCCTGACTCCCATTTTGTTCACAGGAAAAGATGCCTCTCTTGCTTTCGTGACCGGAGACTTCACGGAAGGTGGGCTGACTGATGACGTGTCTGATCTCACCCCCCTCCAGATGACAGTCCTCTATGACTGGCTATCGTTCTACCAGAAAGAATATCCGGCCGTCGGTGCGTGACTTTTGAAACTCCCCCTCTTTGTTTTAGTTGTTTTAGGCTGACCTGACCAGAATCGGTACAGATTGACTAAATAATGGCAACATATGAAACCTCAGATTACTCATCTGTGGAATGTACTGAAGTACATTTACTCCGGTACTCTCCTACCTGGTATTTTTTTTACCTTTAAATACATATTACATGCATGCATTACTCTAATACAAAAGCCATCACTAATGGAGCCCAGGGACTGTGTATATCAATGCGTAGAGTAGTAGAAACATAACTACTCAGACAAAATATATAATTTTAAACACCAGATATTTGATGTGTGATGGGTACAACTCAAAGTTTGAACTAGAATTTTTAAGAGAATTTTCCTTCCACGCACTGAAAAAAAAGCAAGAATTTGTTAAAATATGTTTAACTTTATCCTTTAAAACGTGTTTTCCTGTCTCTGAAGCAACAAAACAAATCTATTGTATTTAATTATATATATAATATTTGTTACACTGTATGACAATAGTTTGTTGACACAAATCACTATAGCCCACACATACTGATTTAACATGATTGCTTCAGCAATAACAATACTGATTCCTTGAATTATTATTAGTAGCAACAATAGAATTTTACTTTTGGCTATTTTTATGTCTGATAAAAGTTTGTATGTCTGTCCGGCTGTCTATTGGCAGGATTAGAGAAAATCTAATAGATAGATTTGCATGAAATGTTACCCCAGTTGGCATATTTTACATATGACATTTTGGTGACATTGTGTTTTACACCATTTAGAAATAATAAAGATATGTATAGCCTTTGATGTTTTATTGGAGAGGAACAGGGAATGATGTAATACATGTAATAAAGCGTAAACATATTTATGACTATGCAGATCCATACTCACAAGGGTTTGTTGGAGTTGTCGGTTGATTTAGAGGCTGGCAATAACTCATACATTAATGGAGAAATCTGCATGATCTTTTTGCTAAACCTAAGGTTTATGCTATGCAGGGATTTATACTGGAGAGGAACCTACTGTTCAAAAACAGTATGATCAGAGGTAGATCTGAGCCCTTGGCGGAGGTTTGTACTTTTTAAGTGATTTTTCTAGTTACATTATGAAACACTGTAAAAAAAATAAAAAAAATAAGATGTTTAATATCGGCAGGTTAGCTTAACATCAATTGCTTCCATACCAGAGAGAAATATGACCCATGTGAGAACATGTGTTTCACTATGCAACGTAGTTTGTCCGACACGAGGTACAATTCCATCCAAGTACGGTTAAATCAGACATCAACCATTTCAAACAAAACATGAATTAAAATAAAAACATTTCATAAACACCATTCCACACACATAAATATTTATTTTACCATGCTGCATAGTTTAACTGACACATGAAGTATAATTTCCTTAAAATAGGATTAAATCAGCATTAAACATTTCAAACTAGAAAAAGCACTCAGAGTGCAAACCTCCACCACAGACTAAAACCTACCACTAGGTAGAATGTCATGCATTTAAAATGCTTTGTCTCAGCTTTGCATATGATTTTATATGGACGATATAGTCTGTAGGTTTCCTCTTTATGACACGTATTGCGCCATTTCCTGTTCCTCTTTTATAAAAACATCAGAGGGATAATGGCAACATAATGCACATAGTATATGACATCCAAGTTCCAAATGGCTTATTTATATTTTATTTTATTTTTAAATGTTGCAAAACACGTAACTTCATCAAAATGTAATAACCTATAGCAGGGGTCTCAAACTGGCAAGCCCGCGAACCACATCCGGCCCGCCCCACCCCTGTCCCCCCCCGCCCCCCACTCCTGACCCCCCCGCCCCGCCCCCCCTCCTGACCCCCCCGCCCCGCCCCCCCTCTTCATCCGGCCCGCGACGGATGTCAAAAATATTACGTTTTTTTAAATTTAATTATTTAATTATTTTATACTTTTTTTCATATCAATTCAAATTACCACCTGTAATAAAAACCCAATATTTTTTTTTAAAGTTAAATAAAACGTATTTTGTTTGCGCATACAATGGTAAATGGCGACCGCGCATGTTCAGCCGTTACCGCGCCGGTGTCGCGGCTTTGTTTTGCATAAAACAGCAGCTTTCCAAGCAGTAAAGAAAGGTGGTCTGTGAACACAGACTGTTTGAAGAAAGATGGATATTGCAGTATTTCTTTTGTGGATCGTGCCTGATGTGTAAAGAAAAAAAATCTCCGTTTAAAGGAATACAATCTCAAGCGTCATTACTCGTCTAAACATGGAGAGCAGTATGATAAGTACAAGGGAGAGGAGACCGACGCAGCTACAGAGAGGACTAACTTCTCAGCAAAGTCTTTTCCACAAGACCAAGAAAGATGCCGATGGACTGGTGGGCATAACTACTGATGGAGCCCCGTCCATGACGGGTAACAAAAGCGGACTGGTAGCGCTGGTACAGATAAAGTTAGAGGAGGAAAATTCAGATCCAGCAGTTGTGCTGCACTGCATCATACACCAACCGGCAGCATGCAAAAAATGTCTGAAATATGAACATGTCATGTCTGGTGTCCTCAAATGTATAAATCACATAAGGTCCAGGAGTTTACAGCACCGCCAGTTGCGGGCTATTTTAGAAGAAATTGAATCAACATTTGGCGATGTGCTTTATTTCACTGAGGTGCGATGGCTCAGCAGGGAAAATGTTCTGCGGAGTTTTTTTGAGGTAAGAGCAGAGGTGATAAATTTCATCAAATTTCATTTTCCTGAATTTGATGATCCAAAATGGATAATGGACCTTGCATTCTTAGTGGTCATAACACAGGAGTTGAACATGCATTCTTAGTGGTCATAAAACGGGAGTTGAACATCCTTAACCTGAAGCTGCAGGGCTCTAGTCTGCTCAACACAGCAGTTTATGAAAGTGTGAAAGCTTTCACCAAAAAAATGAGATTATGGAAAACTTAGCTTTCTACTAAAAATCTAAGTCATTTCCTAGCATGCAGATGTGTTTTGGAGGCGGGCACAGCATTCAGTGGTGAGGAGTACGCCTTTGCTATTGAAAACCTACCGCAGGAATTTGATCAGCATTTTGCAGATTTCAAGGCCCACCGTGACACTTTCCAGCTGTTTGCAGACCCACTCTCAGCTTATGTGGAGTGTTCCAAGCTGTTGCAAAGGAACGTATTGACTTGCAGTGCAACAGTGAACTAAAAACTATAATCAGAGAGGCACAAGGAAAAGCAGGCATGACTGGATAATTTCTGAGAGAATTGCCTCCATCCTTCCCAGAGCTTTAGAAAGTGTTCAGTCGGGTATATGCCTTTTCCAAAGTACATATCTGTGTGAAAAACTTTTCTCGACTAAGAACTTTAATAAATGTAAGTACATGTCCAGGTTTAGTGAAGCTGTACTCAGGGTTTCAACTGTGACCTCCACCAGGCCAAAACTTGCTCAGCTATGTGAGCAGAAGCGATGTCAGGTGTCTGGCAAGAAATATAATAGTACAAAGGTATTCAGGGATTTCATTTGTTAGCTCAGTGCAATGTTTTGCCAAGTTACTTATTTTTTATTTAGTGTTAAATAATGTAAGGAAAAAACACCTGCGCTAAATGCTGAGTACAATATATATACAAATGTATAGTAACTTTTGTTTGCAGTTTTTCTGTAAGTATGAGGAAACTATTAATAATACAAATATTATAAATGTTAAGAAATATTGAAAAAACGTTTTTTTCTCATACTTGAATGTTGAAATGGCCCTCCTATGAAATGAAAATACCATCAGCAAGCCAATTTGAGTTTGAAATTGGCTTAGGGCCTATACGATGTGCCAAAACCTACCTCTGGGTAAAAATTCATGCAGATCCATCATTCCATCCATTAGTTTTCTGTGATCTTGTTGACAGACATACAAATGCACAGGGGTGAAAACATGACCTCGTCGTCAGAGTAACAAAGCATTATTAAATCTCTAGCAGTTAAATTTGCATTGATTTTCTGTCTGTGACAGGTAGCCCCCTCCTTATTACAGTGGCATCTATATTATAAAGAATATGCCTTAAAATGGTTTAAAATGATAATAGCCTGTATTCTTAGAACAAGTAAATATGAATTTAATATATTAAATCAGAAAACATGGGATAAACAACACAATGTCATTCAACGTAACGCAAGACATAGTGGTACAACATTGTGCCGAAGGACAAAGTTGTGATAGTGAAGGACGGTATTCATACGTGAACATATTAAACAGGTAGTTCCTTGGCCACAAATGAAAAGTAATAACCTTGATTGATATATTTTTTTAAAAATATTTTAGATATTCTGTGTCATCAATTCTACATATTGTTAAATATACTGGCTTGATTATGCCCAGGGTCTTCATTTATATATTCAGGAGGAATTTCTACATTTTAAAAACAGCTTTATTACAATTTTAATTGGGACAATTATACTAAATGACATTTTGGCAAATTAGAGCTCAATAACTCCCTTAATTTAATAGTTTGAAAGAGTTAAGTGATTTAATAATATATTTATACATATTTATCTTTATATGTTAAATGGGAAATGAAAGGAGCCAGTTGAGGTGGTTCAGTTGGACGTGCCTTCAGGCCAACCGCTAAGAATCCCTTCTTAGCCTGGCTGCCACAGTGACCCGGCCTCGAGTAAGCGGAAGAAAATGGATAGATGGATGGATGGATGTTAAATGTGTGGCCTGGGGATACAAAATTTTCACATCTCGTCTTTTATCCTAACGCACTCCTGAGCAGATGTTTGGAAAAAAGAAAACCGTTGCTTCATCAGAGGAGAGAAAAGTGGTGTGCGAGAAAATTGCTATCGATTACTTTTCTCTTTTTTTTCTACTTTTCAAATTGATTATTATAATGCAATACTTTCTGGTCCTCCTAAGAAAATAATTCTTAATTGCAAGTTACTACAAATATATGCTGCACATGTGCTTACGAGGTTCAGAAACACACCACACAGCTGTGAAGCCGAGTAACTGCAGTGAGGTTGACTAACTGCTGCGAGTTGTACTAACTGTTGGTTCTAAGTAGCTGCTGTGGAGCCACCTGCAGTGGTTCAGTTTTTCTTACTCAGCATCTCCTCCTGACACATTATATTTTCCTTACCACGGGTTACTCTGTTGGTTTTCAGGTGTGGTAGTGGGTCGGTTCTACAGCGAAACTGGGGAGCCCACAGAGGCTCTGCTGCAGGCAGAGGCATCACTGTCAGAAGGACGGTTGATCAAGGCCCAGTCTGACGCAAAGAGGTTCCAGTTCCCGCCCTGTAACTCACAGTGGAACTCTGGAAGGGAAGGACGAGTGTGGTGCTCCACTAAGAGGTGTGGGGATGGTTGTGATCTAGCCAACATAAGCAGGTGTATGGTTTAGATGATGATCTCTTCACATTTGCAGGTAATAGGCTTTCATTTTGTATTGGCTCTAGAAGTATCTAAAAGACCTCTCTGATTTGTTCCCCTAAAGCGGTGGAATTCAGCGAGACTGGACCGGGGTCCCGCGGAGGCTCTTCTCTCCGGGCTCCAGCATTGTTCCTTGTGTCTGTGTTGAAGACCCATCTGCAGCAGAGCAAAACCCCAACCTACAGATGTATGATGGCTGCCCCCCACAGGCAGACTCCTGCTCAGTGAGAAAGGACTAATCTGTTAGGGAACCAAAATGGATCTACTCTGTCTGGCCACACCTGGCTCAAGAGAGCAGGAACTCCAGGAGGAAACCACATACAATAAAATCAGTTTGTTATAACTTTTATGTGAAGATAACACAACCCCCCCCCCCCAGAGGGATCCAGTGGGAGGAAACCGTCCAGAGAGTTTGACAGAGACCATATAATGTGCATAAAAGATTAACATAGGCCAAATTCAGGTCCCTAACATGACAATCACAAAATGCATTTAAGTACAAAATGGCTGTAGTGGTCAAAAATATCTCACATTTATCTGTACAATTCAACAACACCATCCTCCACATTCGCCGCAGCACTAAGGAAATGTCATGTGATCGCATAAAGTGCACCTGTCAGAAATCAAGGAGGGTAAATGTGACAGGTCAAGATGGCAACTGTCATGTAAATACTATTTATGATGATGAGAAGAATAAACACAAATTACAGGAAATAGGCTTTAGAGGCTTATTCTAAGATCTGTTCCTATCATAGGCCACTAGGTGGTCAGGTCACATGACCAATGACAATGAAGATGTTGGTGTTCTAACTCTGAATTTAAGATCAGGAGAGATTTGATTAAAAACAATTGTGTAAAGATAAGTCCTTGTGTTTCCCTTTAAATCCTCATCTCTCATAGTTGTCAGATTGAAGAATGGAAATGATCTTATGAGAAGTGACGTGACATGAAAGTTGGAAGCAGGAAGGTGATTTGATTAATAGGAGCCAATCAGGACGAGCATCTCTGAAACTGGTTAATCAGTCCAAAATGGCAAGCTGCTGATGTCTGCTGAAGTACTCTGATATAAAGAAAACGGTTTATATTTATAATGCCCTCTAGAGCGTTAAGAGTGTAAAGTTGACGTCTGAACGTGTCCAGGAAGCTCGTTAGTACGTCATCCCTGATCCTGGCGATAGGTTGGGCAAGACGGGGCCCAAACCAGAGAGTGGGGCCCAGGACCAACAGGTTATGAGACACCACCCAGAGTCAGCACATCGAAGCAGATGTCACACACCCTTACTGGTTTGTTCAGGTCAAATTTGATGATGGGGATCTCCTTAATGGAGCACTTGTGGCACAGCAGGCGCCCACAGTGGCGGCTGAAAGAGACAGGAGATGTATTACAGCAGGTCACATGAATTCTATTAGCCAATAGAGAAGTCTTTCTACTGACCAGTGATGCTTCCGGGTTGTGACACCAAACTTGGCAGCACATTCGTAGCAATTAGACCCGTCACACCAAGGAGGCTCTTTGGACAGCATGTCTACAGAGAGAATCATCAGAGCGTGTTATGTGATCTGGACCAACATTCCCAACACGCCTGAAAGTTAATCTGTCAACGGTTACCTAGAAGGCGGAAGAGTAGCTGTTTGGTTGCAACTTGGTAGTTGAAGATGTTGACGCCCTGGTTGTTGTTGATTCCCAGCCGAGCACCCGCCCTCACAATGGCGCGGCACAGGTTAGCGTTTCCCTTCATGTAGGCCAGCAGGATAACTAGAATGAAAACACAGGTCAATCATCCCATCATATGCTCTCTGCAGTGGGAATAACAGTGAATTAGCGAGCACCTGTGTTCCCCTCATTGTCTGGTTTGTCCAGAGGGTAATCAGGCATGCACTCCAGAAACAGCTCAAAGATGGCAGCAGCATTTTCTTTCCCATAATGCCCCAGCACATGCATCGGTGACTGACCCCTGAGCAAACAGAAGATAGTGACTGGATATCTAAATATGACTCTTGCTTCATATTCTGTTAATGTTAAATGATCCAGTTACCTAAGATTGAAGGCCTCTGCGTCGATGTTGGACTCTGTCAGAAGGACTCTGACGTTGTTAAGGCGGCCTTGCATTACAGCGAAGTGCAGAGCTGAGAGGTAACAAGGGCCAGAAAAGAGCTGTTACGGTGTGGGGTGGTGCGATACTGGACATGTTATAGCTAAGCCTAGATATTGTCATGTTGGTACATCTGTTAGTCTTCAAGTCTTCTAGATATTTACGACTATTTTTAACAGTTAGGATTTACACTGAACTTTGAGCAGCTAATCTGACCATCGGGTTGACTCTAAAGAAACAAAAGCGTAACAACCAAAGACAGATACCATTGTTTCCATTCTCATCCTCAGCAGCAAAATCCATGCCGTTCTCCAGCAGCACAGAGCAGATAGTGGCTAGGTCCTGCTGGGCAGCCAGGTGTAGCGCAGTCTGCCTGTGTTTGGTCAGCTCGTTCACTTTGGCGCCAGCAAGCAGCTAGAAGCAAAGAGAGGTTATCAAAGATAAGAACAACAGCTCTTTCAAAAACACAAAACTACACAATGACCAATGAAGCCAAAGACATCTACGGCATCTACCAGGTTGCGGACGATGATTTCAGAACCAGCTTGGACGGCCAGATGGAGGGGGGTGAGTTTGGCTGCATCCTGAACCCTGGAGTTCACATTGGCCTGAACACTGATGAGGAACAGGACGCTCTCAATGTCTGAGCTTTGAACAGCCACATGGAGAAAGTTGCGCCCTTTGTTGTCAACCTGAGGAGAATGAGAGTGAGATTATCAGAGATCACATCTGAAGATCATGTTCTAATGGTGTAGGTCAGTGCTACCTGCTCAGCAGCACCAGGCTCTCTCTTCAGAATGGCCTCTGCTGCTTTGTTGTTTTTGTGAGTCATGGCGCAGGCAAACGGTGTCATTCCTTGACGATCACGAATATTGAGCTGAATGTCTGGATGGGAGATGAGGAGCTGAATGATGACGTTGTGCTGGTTGCTGATGGCAGCATGGATGGGAGTTCTGCCTTCTGCGTCCTGACAGACATGAATTTAAAACAAGGTAGCATTGGGCTTTGGCTAGATCAGTCAAAGGAGGGAGAGTGAATGTGAGTAAAGGAAGAGGCAGTGAGAGAGTCATTAATAACGGTGTCATGTGTGGAAATAATGTGTCCTGCGTCTGCAGTAGTAGCTGGACTCAAGATAGACTAAGGTATAATAATAATAATAATAATACATTTAATTTATAATGCACATACAACAGCAGAATGGAGAGCTAAGACGTGTGTGAATTAGAAACATGCCATTATTTTTCAAATATTTGAATACACAGTAAATAACTATGCCTAAGCTGTCCTCCCCAACAGCAAGGGAAGATCTTGAAAATGCTCCAATCCCAAGCTTGTCGTGAAAGCAATTCCCCTGATGGAACTATTCAAATTAAATGTATTATCTCTTAAATAAATGTTTTTTTATTTAAAAGAAAAGGCTCACTCTGAGTAAAATATGATTTATTAGATTAAAATGTGGTATGTATGTATATATGTATATATATATATATATACATATATACATACATACCACATTTTAATCTATATATATATATATATATTATATAATATATATATAATAATATTATTATTATAATATATTATATATACACATTTATATATATTATATATATATATTTATAATATAAATAATATATATTTATATATATTATATATATATATTTATAATATAAATAATATATATTTATATATATTATATATATATATTTCCAAATTTGGACTAAATCAGACCAACGGTTGAGAAATCTTGGCCCCAAATGTTTGGAGATAAAACTTCCCTTAGTGTCAGAATCATACAGTACAGCATGTGTACGTCCTGGCTGTCTGCAATTTTCAGAATTAGAATCAGTTGTATTTGGTCAAGTATGTGTTTTCCATACAAGGAATCTGACTATGTTTTTTTCCAAGCTCGCAGGTGTTTACATAAGTACAACAATGGATACAATTTAGAAAAACAGAAAAAGTAGCAATGAGCAGTATTGAGGCAGATGCCGTCAAGATGGCAATTCTGATGTCTGCCATGGTAGAACAGTGTACCAACAGCAGAAACACGCTGCACCCAATCAGTGTGGAATTAATCTATAGAAATACAGGAAAGAGTGGCAAAGCGACAAGTCCTCCATCATCTTCATCCTCATCATCCTCTGAGAGCAGAAGAAGCAGAAGCAGAAGAAGCTCTGCGCAGTTAGACAACCAGCAGAGAGCTGTGTCCGCAGAGGAGATAAGTTGATGAATACGAGGGCTTTGGCGGACATTGTTGAGATGTTACTCTCATTAGTGAAAAAATCATCCTAAGGAAAGATTCACAGTAGATTGAAAAGAATTTGCTTGCTGTTGTCTGACCCAGTATTACACGGTTCTGACTACTATAACTTACAGACTACACAGTGGTTGTCATATATTTACTTAAGTACAAATCTGAGGCCCTTGTACTTTACTGTAATTCTTTCTAATTCTCATTTATACTTCTACTCGACTACATTTCAGAGTGAAATACGCTACTTTCTACTCCATTACTTTTTTCCTGACAGTCATTTTGTAACTTTTATATAATTATTTTTGTATGCTTCAGGTATCTTAGAATGTTGATGTTAAATATTAATTTGTGATAACCTGAAGTTGTTTTTTTTACGGGTTCTTTTATCTGCTTTTACCTTGTAGCACTTTGAGATTTAATAATAATAATAATACATTTAATTTATAATGCACTTTGATCCAAATGTGAAGTGCGTTATATATAAATGTATTATTGTTATTATTATTATTATTAGAGACTGTGTCTGTACCCCGACCATCTAAATTATTCAAAACAGACAAAATTATTTCACACAAACACCTAACAAAAATTAACACAACCAAGAATGTAGTTAAAATCATCCTGATTTATCCTGTATAACAGGAACCTGGCTGTGTGATGAGGAATATGTTAGTTTAAATGAATTCAGCCCCACTACTCAAAACCTCAAACCCAAGATTTCTCTTCAACACCGTAGCAAGGCTGACTGATAGAGTCATATTGAACCCCGAATTCCTATAACCCTTAGTAGCAATTACTTCATAAAAATCTTTAATGACAAAATTATGCTTAAGCTATTATATGCTTAAGCTATATTATGCTAAGATCCACAACCTACTGCCTTCAAATAGTTCTAGTTTACATCCCAGGACTATGTTCTTGGAAACAAACGATAGAGCTGGCACACTGCTTTAGTTATCGATTTAAAACAATTAACTTTTATCATATCCTCCTCCAAAGCAATAACCTGTCTCTTAGAACCCATCCCTACTTAGGGATGGGTTCTACTTAGAGGAAGTTTACCCTTATTCAGCAACTCTCTATGAGAAATCATCAAGCTATCTTCAAATCCAGGCTACGTACCACATTCCTTTAAAATAGCCATAATCAACCCGCTGCAAAAAAAAAAAAAAACAAACCGTGATCCAGAGGCATTAGCAAACTACAGGCCAATATCTAACCATCCCTTCCTCTAAAATCGTAGAGAAAGTGGTGGCTGAACAATTGTGTGATTTTCTGCATAACAATAGTTTATTTGAGGATTTCCAGCCACGTTTTAGAGTTCACCGTAGCACAGAAACAGCAATGTTAAAGATACAAATTACCTTTTAAATGCATCTGATGAGGGACTGGCCTCTGTTCTGGTCTTGTTGGATCTTAGTCCTGCATTTGATACTATTGACCACCAAATTATACTACAAAGACATGAAAACGTAATTGGCATCATAGACCATGCATTAAATGGGTTTAAGTATTATTTATGTGACAGAGTTCGGTTTGTATTTGTTAACAATATATCTTCGATGAATAGCGAAGTTACCCACTGAGTTCCCCAGGGATCTGTGCTTTGACCAATTTTATTCACATTATATATACTTCCTTTAGGCAACATTTTCAGGAAACACTCCATAAACTTCCACTGTTATGCAGATGACACACAATTGTACTTATCAATGAAACCAGGCGAATCTAATCCATTATCCAAATTAGAGGCATGTCTCAAAGACATCAAGACCTGGATGACCTGCAATTTTTTTATTATTAAACTCAGATAAAACTGAAGTGATTGTGCGGTGACCCGAGCACCTTAGAAACACTTTATTTGACAACATAACTACTCTGCGTGGCATTACTTTGGCTCACCTACAAAAGCCATTAACGGTCAGGCAACCAATGTATCTGAAATAGCTCATAGTTCCATGTTGTCCAACCAGAGCGCTGCGATCCCAGCATGCAGGGTTACTTGTTACTTGACTAGAGTCTCAAGAATGGGAATGGGAGTCAGAGCCTTCAGCTATCTGGCTCCTCTCCTGTGGCACAATCTCCCAATCTCGGTTTGGGGGAAAGCCACCCTCTCTGCATTTAAGAGTAGGCTTAAAACCATCCTTTATGATAAAGCTTATAATTAAGGCTGGTATAAGGTAGCTCTTAGCTATGCTGCTATAGGTTTAGACTGCTAGGGGTTCTCCCATGATGCACTGAGCTTCTCTCTCTTCCACTCCCCCTCTCCCTTTTTATACATCCCTCTCACTTTAATGCATGTTAATAGATTATTGCATGTTACTTACTTGACTTCTTCCCTGGAATCTTTGCTTTTTCGCCCTGCAGGGTCACACGAATGGTTGCTTGAACTGCTGCCGTATACTTGTTCGATGCCCAATGATTACAATGTGATGATTAAAATTATTATTGGTCTAATTATTATTGTAATAAAGTATTTTCCCATAAGCTATTGCTAAATGTTATATTACAATAATGGTTAGTATCCACTTTGGATCCCTGCTGACGCCACGGCCAAACCCTGGACAAGCGGAAGAAAGTGGATTACCATAGCTATCATTAATGCTTCTTCCCCCAGTCTGTCATTATCCGCCTTTCCCTCTCGGTTTCTTTCTCTCTGTCCCTCTTTTTGAAACCCAACCGGTCATTGCATTAGTTGGTCCACCCTGAGTCTTGGATCTGCTCAAGGTTTCTGCCCGTTAAAAGACAGTTTTTTCTCGCCGCTGAGTGCTTGCTCTTTAAAGAGTTTGTTGGGTCTCTGTGAGATAATTACATAAAAACTTTGGTCTCTACCTGCTCTTTCTGGAAAGTACCTTGAGACAACAGTTGTTGTGAATTTGCGCTGTATAAATACAGATAAATATATTATAGTGGAGTTTTCCTCAGTGTAGTTTTAGTACTTTTACGCAAGTAAATGATATGATATGAGGACTTTATCCACCACTGTGTACAAGCTCACCATGTAATCTGAGTTGGAGATTGTAACAGGATTTTTTAGGATCATATTCAGACCTCAGAAAAACTCTGAATGGTAGAAAGCAGGATCTGTGGTCCGGACTAACCTGTGCGTTCACATTGGCTCCAAACTCTAGAAGGCACTGAGCCACCTCCTCCAGTCCCCAGTTGGCAGCAAGATGGAGAGGTGTCTGTCCATCCCGGGCTTCTTCATCTCCCGCCCCGTCAGGACCAGGCCGTCTGCAGCTGTTCACATCACACCCACTACAAACACAAACACACACACCAGGCACACCAGGCTTGGATTGGATATTTCCCCTCATTCTAATGATATTGAAACATTTTCTTAGTATAAATATCTGCCCAGGGTTTAGTGTGGATGGACAGCTGAGGTCAGGTTCACAGCCATGATGATGAAGAGGCTGACCTGCGGATGAGGAAGCAGGCAGAAACCTCATTGTTCTCATCCACAGCTCTGTGCAGGAGGGTCTGCTGGCAGAAAGAGGGTCCTGAGCCCCAAAATGTGGTATCACAGCCATGACGGACCTGATGGGGACAAATGGGACAAATATGTCACAAATTTCTCATTATAATAAGAATATAATAATGAGTTTTGATATATGTGGCATTATCAAAACAGCATTAACGTGGGCTTTACAGAGATATAACAGAATTAAACATTACAGGATATCAAAAATAGATAAAAAGAGTTTGTAATGAAATAAAAAATAAATATTCAAACACCTATCAAATGATAAGCATTTAAATCACAATGCAATATTTAATGGAAGGCTTTTCTTTTAATGTAAGAATATTTAGGTGCGTCATAAATAGAATTTAAGGCTTATTTCACCTGCATACTAGCAGGAAAGCATGCAGGCCATTAAGGACACTCAAAGAACCGGTTACTGTAAATTAATTTACACACTGTAATGAAACAAACTCCATAGTGAGTTTGTGTGAATAGAGGATGTTATACATGTAGAGTAATTTCCAGACTCACTTTGAAGCATGATAGGAGCATTTAAATGATCACTGATGTGTTAAATTCATAACTCCTGATCCACACTTCAAAATGTCCTTGCTCACCTAGACGGACACACAATCTCACTTGTTCTCTCTTGATTTATTTCAGTCCATTTAATCTGTTGTACAGGGTGCAAGAGAACACAGTGTTTTTATGGAACTGAAGACTTGATTGGTTAGTTACTTAGTAAGTTGTTACAGCCATGGGTGATACCGCTTTGTGTGTTTGATTTTATAAGATACGTGCACTCTGCAGTCATGGCCCGTGACTGGCACCCGCTGCTGGAGGCATCGATGTGTCTTCCGTGGTTTACGTCTGCAGGCATGAGATTGATGTAGGACCCAGTCCATTCCAAAAATCGAGCAGAAGCAGCAACAGGAACTAACAATTCAAGAGCGCTGCCAGTCAAATATCAGGGACAGCTGGTGTTGGTGTGCAGCCAGGCTTAGTTCTAGTTTAAACACAGTGGACACACGTAGATCTGTTTGTATAATTCCAATAGTCACAGGGGTGCTGTTTTTTGTCATTTTGGTTAGCGCACAGTTCACAGGATAGATATCAAGGATTTGAGTTCATATTCTTTTGTTTTTCCGTCAGGATTAGGGGTGTTAGTCTCATCGGTTTTGTTAGAATCTTTGATTTGAGCAGCACTCATTTGCCCTTTCCCCCCGGATTCATAACTTTGTTCCTCATATATTCATACATTTGCGTCACAGTCATGACAATCCAAAACTTATTAAATAGCCTTAATATCTCCATTAACAACAGAACTCATATTGCTTCCCTTTTTCTAAACAAGCCTGTTTAAAGCACTGCCAATTATTAGGTCACTTTGTTAGTTTGATCACCTTTAAAGGGAAAAAAAGGAAAATGAACATGCCATTACTTTGAAAGAAAATCTTTACTTTAAACATAGTAGCTGCGTTAAATAAATTTGCCAATTTCCTCAAAAGAAATGATAAATACACTGCGCAAAAAAATTAACCGAAGTGAAACCTCAGGGATATCAATCTGTATATTTAGGAAGCAAAAGTGACTATGAATCAGTTTCACATATTCCGGTGCAAATGAAAGTGAAAACAGATGCAATGGAGAGGCATAAGCATGACAACCCCCCAAAAGGAGATGGTTCTAAAGGTGTTGGCCATAATCCATTTCCCTTTACTTATCTTTCCTGCCTGACTTTTCTCTGGTTTTTGTGTTCTGCTGATATTTTTGTCACTATTTGTGACATGATGCAGTACCTTCAGTCCACTGACGCTGTACAGATAGTCCAGCGTCTCCAGGAGCTGTGTGCTGTGTCTCCCAGCACAGTAATAAGAGCATGGATGAGATGCCAAGAGACAGGCCCTTACAAGAGGAGAGTTGGACAGGTCCGTAGAAGGACAACAACCCAGCAGCCAGACTGGTGTCTGCTCCTCAGTATGAGGAGGAACAGGAGGAGCACTGACTTATCACTAAAAAACTACCTCCAGTGGGCTATTGGTGTGATGTTTCTGACAAATTTGTCAGCAACAAACTGCATGAGGATGGCATTGGGGCCCAACAGCCTCTACTGGGACCAATGCTCACAGCCTAGCACCATGGAGCTCAATTGATGGTGAGTAATGAACAGCAAAATTGGCATATTCTCCATTGGTGCCCGTTCTCTTCACAGATGAGAGCAGGTTCAAACTGAAGTAATGTGGCAGGCGGGAAAGTGGGTCATTGATGGTCTGGGGAGACAGATCCTTGAATGGCCCCACAGACCACCACGGACTAGTAAACGGTACCCTGACGGTTACTAGGTACCATGATGAAGCTCAGACCCACTATCGACCTTACACTGATCCAGTGTCCCCTGGGTTCTTCCTGGGGCATTGTCCTGGGTCCAGGACAATGCCCAGCCTCATTTGGTCAGAGTGTGTAGGCAGTCCTTGGAGGATAAAGGTATTGATGCCATTGACTGGTCCTCATGTTTTCCGAACCTGAATCCACCTGAGAACCTCTGAGACGTTATGTATCGCTGTATCAGAGGTCACCATTGATGACCGTCCAGGATTCCTGATCCAGGTCTGGGAGGATATCCCCCAGGAAAACACCCTCCATCTCATCAGGAGCATGCCAGGATGTTTTCAGGAGGTCCATTCGGCAAGTGGGCCTTGAACACAATCGTGGGTCATATTATGAGTTTAATGAAATTCAATCAAATTGGATCCGTCTGTGATTTCAGTTTTTTACTTTTATTTTTGCTTTAATTCAGAATCGAGCCCTTAATGGTTTAATGATTTTGATTTCCATTGATCGTTCTCGTATAATTTTGTTTCTAATTACCCAATGTATGTCAATAAAGATTTTCAACTTCAATGTTTCTTTCGTCGAGATCTGGACTTTTATTTAAGTGTTCCCTTAATTTTTTGGAGCAGTGTATAATCAGGTATATCTGTAATTAGACCAAAAACATATATTACAGAATAGAATGTATCTGTGACAATCTGCAGCTGCATTCAAATAACGATACACATAAGGGAAGGGAACACATAATCATCACAGTGTAACTGCAAGTCAATCCCACCTCCGGGTTATCAATCTGTTCAGTCAGGAAGCAATAATGATTGTAAATCAATTTCACCTGGTGCTGTGCAAATGGGATAGAAAACAGGTGGAAATGAGAGGCAATTAGCGAGACAAACCCTATTAAGGAATGGCTTTGAAGATGGTGAGCACAGACCATATCCTTCTCCTCAACCTTTCTTGCTGATTCTTGGGTAGTTTTGCATTTTTCCAGTGCCCTTGCCAGTAGCGGTAGCACGAGGCGGTATCTGCAGCCCACAGAATTTGCACATGTAGTGCAGCTCCTCCAGGATTACACATCCATACGCACCGTGGCCGTATGGATGTGTCTCCCAGCACAGTGTCAAGAGTGTGGAGGAGATACCAGGAGAAAGGCCAGTATACCAGAAGAGTTGGAGGGGTCGTAGGAGGGCAACAACCCAGCAGCAGGACCACTATCTGCACCTTTGTGCAAGGAGAAACAGGAGGAGCACTGCCAGAGCCCTACAAAAGACCTCCAGCAGGACACTCGTGTGTATTTTTCTGCCCAAACTGTCAAAAACAGACTCCAGGAGGTTGGCATGAAGGCCCAACATCCACAAGTGGGTCCTGGGCTCACATCCTGGCACTGTGCAGCCAGATTGGCATTTGCCAGAGAACATCAGAATTGGCAGATTCGACATTGGTGCCCTTTTCTTTTCACAGGTGAGAGCAGCTTCACAATTAGTAACTGTGACAGACGTGAGTGAGTCAGGACAGGCTGTGAAGAACATTCTGCTGCCTGTAACATCCACCAGCATGACCAATTTGGCGGTGGGTCAGTGATGATCTGGGGAGGTATTTCTTTGGAGGGCCATACAGAACTCCACATGCTAGCCAGGGGTACCCTGACTGCTTTTAAGTACCGGGATTGAGATCCTCCACCAATTGTCAGACCGTATGCTAGTGCAGTGGGTCTTGGGTTCCTTCTGGTGCATGACAATGCCCGGCCGTATGAGGCTGGAGTGTGTCAGCGGTTCCTGGATGATGAAGGCATTCATGTCATTGACTGACCCGCCCGCTCCTTAGACCTGAATCCAATGGAGCAACCCGAGGATATCATGTATCATTGCATCCACTGCCTCCACATTTCACCACAGACTTTACAGGGGTTAACTGATGCCCCTATTTGTCCTTCATCTCAAAGCTCACCAGTCTTTTTCTTTTTTTAAATTCTCAGTAGTCTGTTGAGCCCTCAGATTGTCAGGGAGGGCATTCCACAGCCGAGGGGCTGCAACAGAAGGCCCGATCCCCCATGGTGCTGAGCATACTATGGGAGTGGAGGAGGCCGGTTGATTGGGTAGAGCGGAGGGATCGTGTTGAAGTTAGTGGGGTGAGTAGTTCTTTTAGGTAGGGGGTTGCATTGCCATGATTGCACTGGTACTGATATCTATCCTGTAGCGGGATGGAGACCTTATATTCAATCTAGCTGGAGATGGGAAGCCAGTGAAGTGAATGAAGAATGGGATGATGTGTTTTTGTTTCCGCACTCCAGTGCTGCATCCTTGCAGCACTGTTTTGAACATACTGGACTTTTATCAGGGATCCCGATGAGAAGTGTAGTACAGTGATTCAGTCTGGAGGAAATAAAGGTGTGGACCAGCTTTTCAGCATCACTTAAGGTGAGTGAAGAACGGATTTTGGAAATATTTCTGAGATGGTGAAAGAAGATCTTGCAGATGTGTTTGATGTGGGATTGAAAAGTGAGTTATGGGTTGAATCATACGCCAAGATTGGTGACTGATGAAGAGAGGGGAATGTTGTCACCAGAGAAGGTAATGCTGGTTAGGGAGGATGACTGGGTCCGATTTGGGGTGCCAATTAAAATTGCTTCTGTTTTGGAGCTGTTGAACTGGAGAAAGTTGTTTCATATAAACCCTTATCTCCTCCAGACAAAGGCTGTTGGAAAGGGCTTGAGGGCACAGGTGGAGGGTTTTATCGTCCTGATGATATCCTCAACCTCCTGCTGTCGTACTTCTGGGAAGCAATTTAGAGGCTGGAAGATCTCAAACTATGAGTAGGTTGAGTGGAGGAACCAGAAAGGACAGAAGAGATTTAAATTTTTGTTTTGAGGAGTTTGTGGTTTTAAAAGATGAGTGATAGTGGAAAACAGCTGCTTAGAAATTCCAGGACTTATTTTGATGATGTTCGAGTAGAACAGAGACCAGGGTACTCTAAGGAACTTTGAGTAGGCCTTTTGGAGTTCCCCAAAGGCTATCTTGTGGATAGTGAGACCTGAAGCCTTGCAGAGCCGCTCGAAGGGAACCCCTAGCTGTTGTCTTTTTCCGTAGCTCGCTGGTGAACCAGGGGGCTGAGTGGGAAAAAGTGACCGTTCTAGTTTTTACAGGGGTGTGACGATCCAGGATGCCACTCAAGGTGTTATTTTAGAAATCCACAGAGTTATTGGCTGATACAAAGTTCGCAGAAAGAAGATGCTGGAGGTAGACTGTCATGGTGTCTTGGTCTATGTTTTTCAAATTCCGAAATCAGATTTGACGTTTGGGCTTGTTGAGAGGGGACAGAAGTGAATATTCCAGGGAAAAGGCCTTGTGGTTGGACACACCAAGATCATACACAAGAAGATTGCTGAGAGTTGCACGGTCAGTGATGACAAGATCCAGGGTGTGCCCCATGGTGTGGGTGAGGACATCGACAAATTGCCTGAGATTGAAACAATCCAATAGAAGGAGAAATTCGGCTGCAACACCAAAGGAGGGGCAGAGGTTGTGCAAAATGTTGAGAAAAGGTTGTACATCTCATAGATTAAAGCTGGGTTTGGTTTGGGTGGCCGGTAGATTAGAAGTATGGTCATAGAGAAAGGGGGCTTACAACTAAACGCCAGGCATTCAAAAGAAGACATCTCAGGCATGGGCAGGAACAATTTATCGTTATGCCAGTCGTGGAGAGTAGCCCGTTTTTAGCCGTTTTTCTACGGACATAATGCACAGAAAAAAGCCATCAAACACAGAAGGTGATCAACAGCACTGACGGTGGCAAAAGACAGCATTGACGGTGGCGATGAACAGAACGGATGAACAGACATCAAAGATGAACAAACAGCTACGGAAGTCACCGGGTGATGGTATACTTGCATCAACAGGTAGGCTCAACGTCACCAGACTCGGTAGTATCCGTACAAATACAAATACAAAATAAATACAAATACAGATAGAAATCCAAAAGGTTTGCTGGTAAGCAACAATAATGCTATACTTGTTGGTTTATACTTTTGCAGGCTGTAAAACTCAGATGGAGAAGCGGCGAACAGACAATGCCAGCGTCCTCTCCCTCAAGCGTCCAGACTGAAACTGAACTGCAATTTAAAATCTTATAAGCATATTATAGATTATTTCAGCCAAAATTCAGATTATTTTAGTCTTTTTAACACTCTATTTTATTATTCTGCCTATAATAAGGTGTGTGGTGTGAACAAAGGTGGTTATGAGTTCTTGAAAGTGAGAGATTAATAGTATTCAGATTTTTCAGTGAGACATTAAATTAACTTAACATCACCACCGGCTCAGCTCATAAGCTTTCTGTCATGTTCGAATTCTGGACATCCCGTAAGTCAAACAGCTTAAAGTTAGTTAAATATAACTAGAAAAACACCAAATGACTGATCCTGATAGAAGAAATCAGGAAGTTACTTTGAAAGAAACATGACATACAGGTACCTCAGTCGCGTCAAGGTTTCATTTGGTCTACTAAGGTTTATATTACATAATAGGAAGTAATGACGGGAAATAAAGATGGTATACCAATTGGGGTGTTACCGTCAACTATAAATTAGATTCCCATCTGCTCTCTCACCAGCGTGGATGCTATATCTTCCAGACCATTGTCCAGAGCAAGCCACAGTGGAGGGTCCCCGTTGTCATTCACCACAGACATGTCAGCTCCTCTGGTGCAGATGGCATCCACCACCAGCGGGAGCTGGTTACTGATGGCCAGTTGTAGAGCCGTTTGTCCCTCCTTGGTCCTAGTAGAGGACATTAAACACAGATGAAGACATAGTGCGCTCTAATTCCTTTTAAATAAACAGTATCTCATCCAAATAATTAACTTGTAACTGGGAGCTGAAAGTCGATGTCCTCTGCTAAAGGCACACAAGGGACATTTGTGTACCACCTAATCTTTATCTAAATAATTTTTCTCCAGAAAACTTGGGGCCAACTTTTGTTATTTAAACAGTTCCCTGCAGTTGGTTTATGAAGTGTCACTGAATCTGGTTCCAGGTACACAGATGCTCCCGATACAGGGAAAACACAGACCATCATAAGGCGAAGGGAGCAAGTGGAAACCCTAGGTTAAATTGTGTCTAAAAATGTAAAAATAATAAAAATGAAGAAAGCAATTAGGAGATGCATCTTCCAGGGCTCAAAAAGCATGAATGAAATTTCATGACAACTATCCATTTTTGAGATGTTGGGAGGGTTTTCAGTGTTATGTGCCGATGCCTCCTTTAGTTGGGGCACAAAAGCCATAACGGTTTTTTGGATATTACTGGGTAGATATGTAACAGTATGCGCTTTTTGTTTTGTACATTTAGTTCTAATTATCTAAATATTGAATTATAGGAATAATGATTCCAACAATTTCAAGAATTCCTCCCGATTGGCTGACTCACATATGCTCATATGAGGACAGCCTATATGAAAGAGAGGCTGAGGAGTGAAATTAATTTCTGAGTGCACTCACACCTTATGGGGGAACTACTAGTGGTTTTGGGTGGTGACCATGGACGGATGCTTATTTCCCCCATCTCCTTGATGGATAACTAACACTATCGTTGGTGTTCAGTGACTGTGTGGTGCTACCCGACTTTGATGTCTGTGGCGTTACCTGACGTTTATGTCAGCCTGATGCTCGAGGAGGAAGAGGGCGCTCTTGCTGTCTTGTCTTTGGATGGCCATGTGGAGCAGTGTTTGACCATTGGACATGGCGTCATTGATGGAAGCCCCTGAGCCCAGCAGCTGAGCTGCTATGGTGTGCATACCTGACATAAATGCGTGCACACGCACATACGCACACATGAGACATAACATACAGACAATGCAGGTTCATGCATACAGCCTCTCTGTTCAGATGTGGCTTACCTGTCCACAAGGCCAGGCCCAGCACTGTCTGGTCCATAGAGTCCTTGAGACTGAAGTCTGGAATGATCTGAAAGTTGTTGGTGGCATGAAGAGCATTGGCTGTAGCAGAGCACAAGGAAGCAGAGGAATGTTTTTTTCAGAACATCACTCATAACGTGGAGTCAAACAGATAAAACTCCCTACATGCAAACACACCTTTCTGCTCCAGGATGACCGACACTACATCCGGGTGGTTATAGGCAATCGCCATGTGCAGGGGTGTCTGCCTGGCCACACCCAGGGTTTCATCAGGCAGAGGTTTCCGAGTCTGCAGGTTGGGGTTGGCCCCTGCCTGCAGTAACTCTGCTGTTTGGCTGGCCAGACCACAGCGACATGCAGTATGGAGGGGGCTCTCACCCTACAGGGAGAGAATACAGAATGACTAATGAAGGATACCTTCATGTTCTAATTGTCACCCCTTACATATACAATGTTTAATCCCAGACACATTCATGCTCTAATTCTAACCCGTAATGATAGCTTAATAAGTTAAGGAGTTAATAGCTGACGCTATGTAAAAATATATCAAAATCTGACTATTTCCAAACACATTGCTCCTTATCGCCTTCAATGATTTTTGGAAATGTAACTTTATTCTGTACTTTTATGTGGACTCAAGTCTCAAAAAGATGGACATATATCCATACCATAATATCATCAACATAGAGAAATTTGTGAATAAAAGGGGCAAAACAAATACTGAATGCCTGTGACCTCTGGCCCCTAAATGCGGAGAGGTATTTAGGTTAGGATATCGGCTGCCATCCAGATGGCTTTTTCAGCGATGCCCCCCAGTATTCCAGCCAGATTATGAAGCCACATTCTGACACCTTACAACTGTGGGGTTTTGTAGTAATAGAGCCTGGGTACTAGACTGTTATCCAGAACATGTGTGACATTATGAAGCACCAGATAACACAACAGAGACGTCAGACTGTTGAGCAGTTTAAGTAATTTTTTTGACGAGCAGGGCAATTTTACTTTAAAACTTAAACAGACAGTGTCCTCTCTCAAAAACACCTGCATGTTGTTAATGAAACGGTGATGTCTCAAAATGGTATTCAGAAACATGTCAAACTGCCACCAGTCGTCAAACATTATAGGAAGATCATAAAACATCTGCGTGATATGGGCTCAAAGCGTAAAGCTTTATATATCATTTATTTTGTAGACAAGAACTGACTTTAGGGCAAAGGACATCCTCTCCAGCAGTTGCAAATGTCACATGGCCATATGAAATCACATGAAATCGTTGTACCAGAAGGAACTGAATTTTAGCAGTATGTTCACAATGTTGACCAGTTCCATTAAAAAATCAGCGATGGTCTTCAGGACACTGAAATAAAGGTAATAAACCTGGTCAGATTATAACCCATGCATGTGTTTGTTTACACACCAGTTTGTTGACGTGGTTGACCATGGCTCCATGGGTGGCGAGGAAGAGAGCAGCTGCCTCGTTGTCGGCCCGACAAGCTCTCTGCATCAGACAGTCTCCTGTAAATGAAGATGGTAAAGATGAGATGGGGTTTAAACATCATTACATTCATCAAATTACAGTGAGGTAGTGGTGGCACCTGCGGTGCTGTCAGGCGCATCAGGGTTACTTCCTCTTTGAATGAGCTGAGCTGCAAAGCTTTTCTCATCAAACGATGTTCCATTCTCCACAGGAGCATCCTCTTCAAACGGGTTCACGGAGGCGTCCGAAGATACAGTGATGAACTGCAGTGCCAGCCAGAGAGCTGTGCTGCCTTCATGGTCCTTCAGTTCCAGGTCCAGTCTGGGGGGGGTGACAACAGCAGGATGACATCATCATTAGTTCACATGACCGTGGTACTTCAAACTGGTTGTGTGGATATCTAAATGTTTATTATTGTGTATCTCTATGACTTTCAGTCTGTCTGTTTGCGGTCGTGCGTGCGTGCGTGCGTGCATGCGTGTGTTTACAGGGGTTTCATGTCAGGAACTTCTTACTGTTTGCAGTGCAGCAGCTGGTTGAACACTGGCTCGTTCCCTGATGCCACAGCTTCATGAAGCGGAGTTCTAAAAACAAACAACTGTCACTTATTGCTCAGCTTCATTTAGAAGCACATTTAAAAACAAAAGAGTCCACTAAAGTGCTGCTCAGTTAAAGCTTACTCACAAAGCTTACATTAAAATGAAAGCAATAAGACCACAAAAAATACGAAGGAATGAAGATTAGCATTGAGGCACGATTTAAAAACAGGAAATATGGAGGACGACCTGACAAGATGGCATAATTCCTTCCACAATTTGGAAACAGAAAAAGCTCAGTCATTCCTGGTATTCAGCTTTGTCATCGGGATGTAGCGGCACAAGCCATTGTACATCATTCAAATAAAGGGGCACCATCCAGAATCAGAGAAAAATTCAATTAAGATCAATCCAATTACTCAATTGATCAAATTAGTCTTTTAAATATTTGAAAGTCTCAAATGTTCTTTTCTCTTTCACACTCCATTTCATCTTTTTTCCATCTGAGTCGTAGTTCCCCAATTTCTCCGGTTTCAGTGTGTATGGGTCAGAGTTTGCATGGAGGACCGCATAATGTCCCATCAAGTTTGCTTTTTAGAAATCCCATGGATAGCGTAAAAAATGGCGGTAGCCTTTCTTTGTGCGTATTTATAAATTAGGCCCCTGGAGGGTCTAGAAATTAGTGGTCTTTTGTCAAGCGTTTAAGAGAAGTTACTATAGGAGCCTGTCTTGGCACCATTCCACATTGGGGGAATAGGGGGTTTGAAGATTCTGGACTGATGGAAACCAGATGGACTAACTACAGGGACCACAAGACACAGTTAGCGAGCGGACTTTGGCGACCCCGAGGGGGAAGATGTTTTCAAGCGGTCAAAAATTTAAATTAATCCTAAACCTCACAGGGATCCGGTTGAGGGAGGCCATAATGTGCGGGTGCTCTTGCTCGTGTAAGACTATGTGCAGCAGTGTTTTAGTCCAACTGCAGATGTGAGAGGGAGACCTGGCCTACGCCAATACATTTTCTTTCATCAGACAGAAGTCCAATAAACCCATAAATATTATTGCCCTTGAACCCATCACCTACCTGCCCTTGCTGTTCTGCATGTTGGCATTGGCTCCAGTCTTCAGCAGAGCTTCTGCGATCCGTGCCATTCCACCCATTACCTCTGCAGAGTGTTTCTTTGGGCTGAAGGAACAGACGAGGTGAAGTGGTGTTTCCACTGCGCCCACTGTGGCGGCGTTCACCTGTGCTGAGTGTTGAATCAGGAAGATGGAGGCAAACTCATCACCTGGGAGAGGAGGAAGAGGAAAACAGTCATACAGCAGCTTTTCTGATCTGACAGAGACATCTGTTATGGATGAACCCTATAAGAGTTAGGGTGCTATCAGCCAAGAAGTTTGTGACCCCCCACCCCCACACACCTCTCTGGATGGCCTTATGCAAAAGGCTCCACCCACTCTGGTCCACCATGTCCACATCAGCCTTGTTATTCACCAGGGTGACGGCAATGCTTTCTAATCTACGAGATAGCGTCAGGTCTAATGCCAAATCACCGTTGTTGTCCAGCTCATTCAGTTTTCCAGGAAGCTGCGTACAAGAGATACATCACACCACTGGCCTACTGTATCATGGGAAAATCATTAGTTAGTCAGCTTTTAGTAACAGATATCTGAGGGGCTGACCTGAGAGTCCATCTCAATGAGATAGAGAAAGACCACATCCTCTCGCTCCACCTTGATGGCTTTGTGCAGAGGATACTCCGTTTTAGACTTGATCATCTTGTAGAGGAGTTGGGCACTCATGGTGCTGAAATCATCTTTCCTCAGGTCGTCCTAATGAAAGAAATAATGAAACAAGTCTAAATCAAATCAAAGTCCTTCAGCACGTGGCTAATGTTGTAGCCCTCTTGAACCGGCAGAGGGATTTATTACACGTTAAGTGTAATATTTCAAGCCATTGTTTGTTTTAAGGTTGATATTTATGGCTCATAGTTCATGAAATTTAGAAATCGAGTACTCTTATTATTATTGTATTTCCTGAGATCAATCAAAAAAATATTATCAATACAGAGATGTCCAACTTGTGAAACGTATGTTCATTTATATACCGAATGCTTGGTTGGGAATGCTTTAACAAGAATGACTGCATCAATGAAGCTTGGCTTGGAGGTGATCAGCCCGTGGCACTGCTGAGGTGTTAATGAAGCCCAGGTTGTTCATCTGTGTTTTTGGGTCGGGATTTTCTCATCTTTCTCTTGACCTGAACTCCATAGATACTCTGTATTAGTCAGGCCAGCTGGTGGGCCAATCTAGGACAGTAATATTATGGCCAGCAAACCATTTGATAGTAGTTTTGGCGCTGTAGACGGGTGCTAAGTCCTTCTATGAAAGGAAATGGGCATATCCATAATGTTTGTTAGCAGATAGAAGCGTGAGATATTCTAGGATTTCGTGCTAGACTGCTGTGTTGACTTTTGACTTGATAAAACACAGTGGACAAACACCAGTAGATGACATGGGAGCCAAAATAATCATAGACTGCAGAAATTTCACACTGGACTTCAAACACTGTGCCTCCCCACTCTTCTTCCAGGCTCAAGGACCTTGATCTCCAGATGAAAAGCAAAATTGACTTTCAACTGAAAAGAGGACATTTCACAACGGAACAACTGTCCAGTTATTTTTCTGCTTTGCCCAGGTAAGACTCTTCTGCCTTTGTCAGTCTAAGAATCTAACATGCTTTATTGATCCCTGGGGGGACATTGCTTCCTTCCAGATTTTCCTAGAAAAACTGTTAGAATGGAAGACACAATACGGATCAGAAAAATAAGAAAAAATACGAATAAGAAATAAGAAAATCAATATATGAACCAATATATATATATAAGACTTATATTATTATACTGTTATCACAAGTATAGTGCAAACATGTGCAGATGAAAAACTGTCCAATCGTGCATTGTAAAGTGCAAGCAGGTCATTAATTAATTAATCTGATGGCTAGAGGGAGAAAGGACATCTTATGCCACTTTGTTGTGCAGCTTGGTGCTCCGAGAGCTCTGATGTTGGGATAGCACTTCATGGAAGGGGATGTGAAACATTGTCCAGGATGCTATGCAGCTTACACAGCGTCTTCCTCTCTAATACCACGTCCAGAGAGTCCAGCTCTAACCCAACATTGTCACCAGGCTTCAGTTTACTGCACCCAGCACACAGAAGCAAACAGGAAGGCACTGGTCACCACAGACTCAAAAAAAGATCCTCAGCATATCTGGGCAGACATTGAAGGACCTGAGCTTCCTATGAAAATAGAGATGGCTCTTAACCTTCTTGTAAAGGGCTTCAGTGTTCTTCACCCGGTCCAGTTTATGTAGACAGAGATATTAATAGGCCTCCACGTTGATCACCTTGATCCCATGAATAGAAACGGGGTTCACCTGTATCCTGGACCTCCTCAGATACACAACCAGCTCCTTTGTTTCCTACAATAGGCCGGTACTCAGTCTGGGTGATGCATCCAACTATAGCAGAGTCATCAGAAAACTTAGATGACAAGTTGCTGTACTACAGTGTAAGTCCATAGGGTGAAGAGGAAGGGAGGCAGGACTGTGTCCTGCAGGGCCCTGGTGACGCTGACAACCCTGTCAGACAAAGTGTTGTAAGCGTACATACTGTGGTCTGCCAGGGCCTCCATCTGCATCCTTGTCAACTTCTCACCAATTAGAGCTGGCCCGATGGTGTTAAATGCACTGGAGAAGTCAAAGACCATACCAAAGTGCTAGCCGCCTTGTCCAGGTGAGCAGAGCTGCGGTTCAGCAGGTAGATGATAGTGTCCTCAACTCCCAGTCTGGGCTGATTGGTAAACTGGTCAGGGTCTATGTGTTGGCTAACCAAGGGCCGAAGCTGATTCAGGACCAATCTCTCCAGGGTCTTCATTCAATGTGGGAGGTCATTGAATAGAAACGGGTCTGGAGTCCTTAGAGCCACGGCGTCTTTGGTACAGGAACAAAGCAGGATGTCTTCCACAGCACAGGGACCCTTGGAAACTGATGCTCATGTTGAAGACACACTGTAGCAATCCACTGACCTGGCCATCACAGGATATAAGCACCTTGGGGCTGACAACATCAGGGCCTGAAGCCTTGCCTGAATGAAGCATATTCTTCTCATCCCACCTGGTCAGCTGTGAAGGATATTCAGGATACTGGTAAGGAAGGGGAAGGGTGGAGTTGTTAGGTTGAAGAGGACTATAAGCCTGTGAAAAGGTGGCAGTGGGGTGTGAATTGTAAGAGGAGTCAGACCCACACAAGGAAAATGGAGCGATAAGGAGAAGGGTGAGGGGGGTGCAGTGGTAGAGAACAGACAGCAGATGGGCCAGAGGAGGGAAAGACAGAACCCGCAATATATCAAATCTATTGAAGTACAGATTAAGTTCATTGGCCATCTCCATGCCTCCTTCAGCCCCCCACCACTGAAGACCAGGGGAGGTCTTCATTCCACTCCAGACCTCCCTCATGTTATTTTGTTTGAGTTTCCTTCGTAGTTTCCTCCAGTAGCTCTCCTTTGTTTACCTGATTTGCACGTTCAGGTTCCCCTGTACACAGTGACATTACCAGTAGTGGCGCCTTCCGTGTGGTGGCAGAAAAGCATATATAGAGAGGGATGGGAGGGATCCCCGAATAACAGAAAAATGTCTTGTTGTGCCATTGGATCAGAAAAGAAATGGAGAAAAAAGTGACCTTCATTTTATATAATACCGTCGTCGAAAACGTGTATGTTTGCAATCCAGTAAATCGATGGATTGGACAGATAAAACCATCCAGCGTTCTCGGCTCTGCCTAAATACCAAGTAAGATTTTTGTGCTTATCACACAAAAAGGCTAAATGAATGATCAAGTTAATAACCATAAATCAGTAACAGCAGCAACCGCTAAGCTGACATTTCCGGCAGGCAATTTCAAAACGGTTAACACCAGTGACCATCGTTAGCATCATTAGCATGTAAGCTAGTAATCTAGCAGGTAAACAAAGGAAATTGTTCATAGACAGCATACATGACTCAGTATTTATGCAAGCATTTAATGAATAAATGAGGCATCCTGGTACATCTGCAATATGACTTTTACTTAACACTAAGAATGCAATGAATCTAGAATATATGACATTTTCATTACTTAATAAATTAATATTCAACTTTTTCACAATATTCTAATTTGAGATACACCTGGAGAAGGAGAAGTTGGCCAACCTTCAGTCAACTTAAAATAAATAAAACATGGAAAACCTCAAAATATGAAATTTGTACAGTTATGTGAATATGAAAAGGAACATTCACTGATGGTGGTTAGTTTATGAGTAAAGTTAGGCAAAGCTAGAGTGCAGAGTTTGACAGACAGTAACAACTGCATCCCACTATCAATTCTGTGAGGGATAAAAGAAAGCAGATTTAAATTTTACAGACAGATGGAGTCTGATTTTGATGACAAAAACTGATGTTTTGATATCCTATCATCTTTAGCACTCCAGACAGGGAGTTCCCTAACATTACACACTGAACGCATGCTATCAACATATGATGCTCACCCAGTGGCTGGCGATGATCTCCCCGCAGTAGTTCATCAGAGTGATGGCTTCCAGTTCCTCTGCTGTTTGGTAGAAGCGAATGCAATTTCTGACATTCACCGAAGACATCACACCTTTTTCACACCTTTCAAACCAGAAACACACATATTGTCAGGCTCTCAGGTCATGCAGGTCCATCTATAAGGTAAATCACCTCCAATTGATTGAACATCAGGTTTCCGCCGTGTCTGTTTGACTGAAGGATTAAACACCTGAATAGATACCAATATACCTGTCAGAAAAATGGTCCTGGACCAGAACAGTCTCCGTTAAATTTAGATCCTTTTTCTCCACCTTTTTTTCATAAATGTCTTCTTAATAATAATAATAATACATTTAATTCTTTAGACTAATCTCTTTACAGAACAGGCATTACATTTTGATAGAGTTGCCATTAAATAATGGATGGGTATAAATTTAAACCAGTACATCATATTAAGGAGGATGGAATCTATGACTGTGAGCAAATTGGTACAGATAAATAAAACTTTAGATCCAACAAATTGAAATGTTTGGCTGTAATAAATCCAGAAACCTGAACTGTCTGGTTCCAGGTATAATCTTAAGATTGGAGATCTGACTGAATTGAAGGAGCTGTTGGACCTTGGTGGACGAGAGATGTCCTAGTTCTTGCTTGCAGTAGTACAACACTTATAATCTGAGTTTAACACTTGAAACTAGGTCGGTCTCGTGCTGACCTCTCTCTGAGCAACTGCAGCTGGAAACGATTGGCCAGTTTCATCAGCTCAATAAGAAAGGCATCGTCTTCATTGAGCTCCAGCTCATCAGTGTAAGCCCAGCGCAGCATCGCCATGGCAACCTCAGGTTTACAGTCTGGAAATCCAACAGATGAAAACTTAGAGATGATTCTAACATGATAAAATCTAGTTATCATGTAATGATAGTTATCTAGTAATCTAATTTAGCACTTTGAGATTTGATCCAAATGTAAAGTGCATTATAAATTAAATGTATTATTATTATATTATTATTAAATCATATTGGACAAATAAAGGATATAAAAATTAGAAGAAAGAAGAAAGAATCCTTTATTAGTCACATAGTCAGTACAACATAGTGAAATTACTTCTCTGCATTTGACCCATCCCTGAGGGAGCAGTGGGCAGCCCCTCGTG
>VRLP01005569.1:0-35720 GCA_009660295.1 Lophius piscatorius | reverse complement strand
CAGCATCTGCTGCCATCCGTAGGTCATTTGTGACTCTAAGCAGAGCTGTTTCTGTGCTGTGGGCGGAGCAGAAACCAGACTGAAAGGTTTCAAAGAGGTTGTTGTATTTGAGGTGGCCCTGGAGGTTAGCAGCAACTACTTTTTACAGTACTTTGGAGAGGAATAGGAGTTTGAAAATGGGCCTCTAATTAGCAAAATTAGCAAAATTCTGGATCAAGAGTGGGTTTTTTTGAGGAGTGGTATGATTAAGGCGGTTTTTAGAGCAGATTGAACAAAGCCAGCCCAGAGGGATTTGTTTATTACAGCGGTTATCAGGGGACTGATGGAAGAGATGTTAGTTTTAACTAGGGCTGTAGGAAAGGGGTCGAGGGCACATTTGGAGGGTTTCATCGTCCGAATGATATTCTCAACCTCTTGCTGTGAGATTTCTGGGAAGCAGTTTAGCGGTTGGGAGATCTCAAACTGTGAGTAAGCAGACTGGATAGGTAGAGTGGAGGGACCAGAAAGAATTGAGTAAATTTTCATTTTGAAGCAAGCCATGAAATTATTACAGTGCTCTTCTGTAATTTCTGTAAGTGGGGGAGTTTGTGGTTTTAATTGTTTTTGGTTGAGGGTGGTCATCAGCCTGCTGCCCGAGAAGAAAGACCTGCAGGAGCTGAAGAATTGGAGACCCGTTTGACTATAAGATCCTGTCCAAAGTCCGAGCCGTTAGACTCAGGGTGGTGATGGCTTCTGTCATCCACAATCACAAGTCATACTGTGCGCCTGGCAGGCTGTAAGTGGCAATCTCACTTTAATTGGTGATGTTGTGGACGTCTCTACCTCATTGGCTGTAGACACTGGTATGATTTCTATAGACCAGGAAAATGGTCTATAGGGGGTTTCCAATATCTGTGGAAAACCTTAGCTGTTTTTGGTTTCACACTAGGTTTCATAACCGATATCCAGGTTTTGTATTGTGACAGTATGAGTATTCTGAAAATTAAAAGAGGTTTGAGTACCCCTTTTAATGTTCAGAGGGGCATCAGACAGGGCTGCCCTCTGTATGGCATGCTATACTCTTCCGCCATTGAGCCACTGTTGTGCAAACTGAGTGGTGTTTTCCTCATTGTTACGGTTCTTTTAAACTGTCAGCATATGCTGATGATTTCATTGTCCTGGTTAACCCTCAGACCCGCAGTGATTACTGCTTCAGAGTTTGGCTGCACATCATCTGCCAGGGTGAACTGGGGCAAGAGCGAGGCTGTCATGGTGCTCGAGAGGCTGAGGGATCAGTTAAACTTACCTGGAAGTGTGGATTGGAATAAAGCATGGCTAAAATTCCAGGAGTTTTCTTTGGTAATTAATTGCTTCTCCAGAAAAAACTGGGAGAATGTATTAGAAAAGGTCAAAGCTGCTACCAAAGACAAGACTGGTTTACGCTGTAGGAGTCTCTTCACTTTGGTGGGAGGCAGAGCTGGCAGGGCCCAGACGAGATGATCCCGGTGGACTGGCTGCAAAGTTAAGCGTCAAATCCACGCAAATCATGAATCAGTTAGAAAGAAAGAATCCTTTATTAGTCACATAGTCATACACAGTACAACATAGTGAAATTACTTCTCTGCATTTGACCCATCCCTGAGGGAGCAGTGGGCAGCCCCTCGTGGAGCGCCCGGGGAGCTAAGGATTCAGGGTCTTGCTCAAGGACCCTACGACAAGTAGACCCTGGTGGGATTCGAACCGGCTACCTTCCGATCTTCTGATTGGGAGACGGCCGCTCTACCCACTGAGCCACAGCAGCCCCAGCCGCCCCGTGACAGTTATTATGTCACTGGAGAGATAAACAGGAGATAAGTCTTCAATCTTGGTGGATTATTGTGATAGTGTTCTACTGCCATCTCTTCAGAGCCCTTTCCTGACCTTGGACTGCTTCCTGACCAAAATCCCCCACCCCCCACGAAAAGAAAATCCCCCCGCAACTTCCCTGGTTGCCACTTCAGAAACATCTCTCTGTAAGTTGATGGTCAAGACCTTCAATAAGAACAAACTGGATGTATGCAGTGACACTCCATGGAGGACTTATTTGTAGATAAAGCATTCTTTTAAGGCAATATGGAGGTCTTTGCATTAGCCTCCGATGACAAGGAAGTATGCTAATTTAGGGTGGAGAAACCTGCACTACATGAAATCAGTGAACTCTTTTATTTCTGTGTTAAATGATGCTGTACAGAATTGTTGTCACTTCCCTAGTCTGTGGTTTCACTGTTTTAACTGTTTTTGAAGTTTGCTTTTTACAGCTCTCTTTTATTTTAGGGTTTAAAATGTTGTAAAGTTGAGCAAATCTTATTAAAAGTGTGTTTTCCAACGAACGTAAAATTTCATCATGAAATAAATTGATAAATCTGCTATTTTTTTAAAAATGCTTGACAAAATTATTTGTTATTTTATTGTACATTTGGAGTGTCTGAGATATCTATAAATTTCATATATTAATTAGTGCCTCGGAAACTTAAAAATAAGCAAAGAAATAATTTTTCCATAGCTTCATTTTTCCTACTGGGTATGGTTTGAACGGCAATTTTCACTCAACACTGTCTCCAAGCACTGGAGAACATTCTAGATCTGATCTTTAGCAAAGAATCATGAGATATCTTAAATAAATAGAACTGACTGGACTTGTATATGCGCTCATAGCTATTATTACCCCAACAAGCCCATTTGCTGTTTCAATTTTGCATTTATTTTTTAATCTTCATTTAATCAGGTCATTTAGTTGGAATTAGTCGGAAGTGACAGTAAGGAAAATTCACCAGAGCACAATCAACAGACAGAAAAGGAAGCTCCAAAAAAATTCAAATATCAGACAGATCTGTGAAAGACATATTGATCAGTAAATAATAATTTGAAGACAAGGGCCACTTTTATTTTATGTACCTCTTTGACTGCTACAGTTAAAGGTTTCACAGTCACTCATGTTGCTGTTGGATTCGGTAAAATATTAAATTAGTGTTAGCATGGCCTTCGACGAATAGTCTACAATATAGTATTATGGTTGTTTGGGAGTAGTTTGGTGATTATGTCATTTTAAATGTTGATTGTACTGGAATCCACATCTGCCAACATAAGTGTAATATAAGAAATACCTGAGATTAAGTAATTATTGGATTTCAATCGGAGGGGAACAACATTGAAGAAAAGATGATGTTTTCCAACAGCAGATGTGTGATTATGAGTCTACTGGAAAGTCTTTGGTGCTCATAGATTGTGAAGGAAGGGTCTCTGCCCTGAGCATCAGCATTGAATATCCCCCCTTTGGAGTCTGGTGGATACCGGTGGTGGTGGCTGATGACTTTGCTAAAGCTGATGAATGATGAGGCTGATGGATCAGCGAGGACTAGGCGGAGTCTGGGAGGTGGAGGGAGTGTGAAACAGAGGCATGAAAGAACTAGATAGACAGCAGCTGACGGTGATGGGCTGATGATGAAGATGTGACAGTGATTGGATGTTTGAGGCTACCTGAATGAGCGCAGCTGATATCAGTTGATGCCGCAGAACGTTAAGCAGGTAAGTGAGACTGAGCATGTGTGAAAGGTGAGGATAACAGAGAGGTATGAGCATTAACTGTGGCCCGAGTGTGCAAGAGGATAGTTTTTCTGATTGAACCTTCGATAGATCTCATTTTGTACTTTTTCAAATAGGAGAAGAGATGTGAGGGTTTTTTTTTAGGTCTAAATAATTGACCTTTATAAATGAATGATATCAGATTACCATTTCTCTTTGGCGTTGTGTCTTTTCAACTGAGTGATAGTTGCAACGGAGACATTTTTCATTTACCAATCAATCCTAGAGAGCTGTGACACACAGGGTTTAATTCCGGTGTTTGCGGGAGCAGCTTGACAAAAAAGACATGATGGTTGATGGCAAAATAGTTTCATTCTGTCATAACATCATCTCCATTATTTTTCATTCCGAGAAATGTGAGTTTCATTTAAATTTAAAGTCGGAATCAGAGTCACCGGCGGGGGTGGACAGTACCATGAAGTTGATCCTTTTGTATTTAAAATTTGTCAGAGAATAAGTCATAGACAAGATAGATAGAATGGAAATGATAGGGAATCATTATATACTTTATGTCTGAATACACAGAAATGATCCAGCTCTGTGGCAAACTCATAACTTGACTGCAGTACTGAATACCTGAAGAAACCATCTGGGTTCCTCCTTTTAAGAAAAATTGGTTCCGTTCTGACCCTTCCTGTGTTTTACTCTGACCACTAGTTTGATCTCTTGTGTACATCTCTATGCACTGTATAAAAATCACATTGGGTTTTCCTGTTGCAGAAGTGCTGCTTTAAACTGCAGCATATTTATGGCTCATGTACTGATCGGTTCTCTGGCATCAGAATCGCAAGGAATCTATTGTTTTTGAAGTGGTTATTATCCTCCTGCAAAAATCTATTTCTTGTGGAGCTTGGGATACGAATATTTCCGAAAAGTGGCACACTTGTCAGGAGTGGCGAAAATTGCACTTTGATCATACTTCCATACAAAACTATATATAACCTAAATATATGACACACCCAGGGGGCTGTGGCTCAGGAGGTGGAGAGTCATCCATTTAGAGGATACTGAAACCGAATTTACTCCCACTGGCTGTTCCGTTGGTGTGTGAGTGATTGTGTGAATCACCGCTGCTGATGAGGAGGATTTACCCCGAACAGAAGCTTCTGCCACCTCCAATGAATGTGTGTGAATGGGGGATTGCTGCTAAGAGCTTTGAGTGGTCAGGCGGACTAGAAAGGTGCTACATTATATAATAATAATAATACAGTCCACACAAACACTACTCAGTAGGCCTACTATATCACAGCTGCATGAATCCCCTCCGTAAGATCACCTGAATCCAACAGGAAGTCAGCCATTTTTATAATTAGTGGTTGGAATTCCACTCATTGAGAAAAGCATCTACAATTTAGTAGCAGATGTTGAGTTCTTTTCCACAATGTGAAATATGCCACACAACACATGTATGTTAAAAGACACTGATGCCGTGATGTCATTTCCTGCGTTATGTACCGTAGTCTCTACGGCTATGACTGTTCGTGTAGTCGGTTCTCACAGTCTCATCCTCATATAGGAAGAATTCAGATTTTCGCTAAACAGACACCCAAGATTTCACTTCAACTTGCTGGTGAGGTTAAAAGAATTGAAATGTTGCTGTCAAGAGAATTGTTGTGAAATATTTCTTTTGTGTTAAAGTGGGTTGACACAAGAAAGGAGGCGTATCATCAACTTAAGCAAATTTGTCTTGTTACCGTATCAACCTTTAATTGAACTTTCATGGTAAAGATAGTGACTCTGCACTGTGAAAAGAAAGTGAGAACAATTTAAACTTGCTGCAATTGATTTTTAAAATTTTGAATGCTCATAAACTCGGTTGTTCGTGCGAGGCTTGAACTCATGACGGGTCGACTCTGATAAAACGCCAATTATTCTTTTTTGCCAATGTGAATAATCTATTTTGGAACTAAATAAAGATGGTAAGAACGTCTTGTTTGATACAGTTTATGATTCAATGAAATATTTTTTCTTCATTTTAACAAAAATAAATATATATTTAGACCAACATTTTCAAGTCATCATTTGAGAAAAAGCTTAAATCTAGTGCGGCAAGTTGCCTCCAAATTTGAAGTTGTCCTTACCTTTTTTCTTTTTCTTTAACAGTTTTTGAAGTTGCGGTTTGGAATAATGGTGTTTGAGGTAAATGCTAACATCAGCGAGCTAACGCGTGTACAGGCTAGCATTGCTACCACGCTGATGTTCAGCCGGTAATATTTAGTTCAGGCAGAATAAGTGAGTTTGAGTGTGGTTTTTAATCCTGACTGTGAGCCCTTTTGTGTTGTCATGTGTTTCAGAGTTTCCGTGTTCTTTCACGTGTGAAGAGTTTGCATGGGTTGTAATTGCTCTCCTCTTCAGTTGAAACGAATACAAGCCTGTGGACAACATCTCACACCCCTTCATAGTTAAGAAATGTCCAGACCATCACTAACTCAGATTCCATTATTTTCCCACTGTCATAGTTGGTCTCCTAATTTTCCATGCAAACTGAACAAATCAACAAATCATTGTCTGGCATGTGGACTACTACCAGACACTTGGGCCTCATCCCCTCAGACCTCGTCTTTATGAAGTCCGTCCACTCATAATACTCCCCTAATCAGCTGCTCTGGTTCTGACTTACTCTCTGATGCGGTATTATTCAAAAAGTCTGACCCCAACCCAGATATCCCTGAAAATTATGGATCTATATCTAAAGACCAACCTCATCCCACTCTCCTTGGACACATGCTCATTCAATACACCTACACTTAAATTTGACACCATCCATCATTCCATCCTGCGTTCCAACCACCCCAAAGGCCCAGTTTACAAGATGTCTCTAGAGGTTTGGTCCCAAACCTTCTTTTCTTCATCCTCTTGCCCTCTACATGTAGATCATATTTCACTAGGGCCACCGCAGATCCTTCTTATTAGATCTTTCGAAAAAATCCTTCATGGATCGTTTTCAAATGTTTTATTCACACAGACCTTAGTGTGAGGAAGAACTGGAGTGATTTTGGAAAAGGTCAGTTGCATATTACCAACAATAGGGGGAGACTTATCCCCGAAAGTTTTCGGGGAATAATTTCTCAACCGCTTTACGAATTCGGTGAATATGAATCTATCTTGTTTACATTATATTCTATCCATATTCTTCGATCATAGTTCATAATTTATTAACTTATGGGACATTTTCTTGACTAAAAAATGCAGTGGACATAACTTCAGGTTTAATTTGATGAGTTCAATCAGTGGGATTGCTTGTACAACACAGGGGATCGGGCCCAACCCAACAAATCTGAAATCCTCATCATAGTGCCCCGAATCTCTCATCAAATCCCGCCACGATGTTTCATCTCTACTGTTTATGCTTCCACACACATCCGTAATCCTGATGTCATCTCTGATAATGTCCTCTCGTATGAGAGCCACATTAATTAAATGAGAAAAACTGTCTATTTTCATTTCATTCCATTACAAATCATTGCGTCTCCCCTTCCTGCACCCGCTGAGACCCTCTCCTCCCCGGTGTCACTGTAGCACATTCTCAGCTTCGGCTGAGATGGGACTTTATATGGTAATTACTGGCTTGTTTCATTAGTCCTGTGGTATTTTTCCGATAATTTTACCAAAAGTTTGTATTTTAAAAATAAAATTCTGTGTTTTCCACATATTGTGAATTGTGTCTTGATTTAGGAAAAATTCACAGTGATATACTGTTTTGAATTTTACAACATTTTACTTTTTACAGTGTAGACCTATATGTGCTTGGCAAATAAAGCTTATTCTCCTCTGAAATGATAAAACTGTTTGCTTAAGCCCATTTTGAGAAATCTACCTCTCATTGAAAAATGTACCTGAACCTGATTATAATATCACCTAGTGACAGCATGTATATGCTAAAGAGTAAGGGACCAAGAATAGAGCTCTGGGGTACACCACATTCCAAAGGAACCACAGGGCAGGGGAAAGGCATCAACTGTTGCTACTCTAGGATGGGGTGGTACATTAAAGCGTGTGAGGAGTCACTGAACAGAATTATGTATCTTGATACAACCTAAACAAAAAGTCTATTAAGGGTCAAATAGTTTTCCACAACATGCTTCACCAAAAAGTTGAGCTAATTAAATAAAAACTGACGTCTGTTTTTTTTATTGTACTGTTCAAAAACATGCTGGACCAACCGATTTGTCATTTTATGATACATTTAGAGTGCCTAAGATATCACATTAATTAAAGCCACAAAGCAATAAAATATGAAAAGAAATAATTTTTCTTGGTGAGGCCAGACACACGCACACACACACACACACACATTGCAATGGATGGCCAGTGAGTGTGTTCTCTGCCCCCAGTATAGGATGGTGCGAAATACCTGAGGCTCCGTGTCTGTATCAGAGGAGAGCAGTGAGAGAAAGAGAGGAGCGACGAGAGAGGGAGGGGGGAGTTGCAGTGACAAAAATGGCATTTCGAAGGGTCTCAACAGATACTCCCTCCTCCTCTCCCTTCCCTCTCTCACCCTTTTTGCGTCGCCCCTCCCTTACCAGCCTCGAGCCTCATAAAATTGGACTTATGGCTGTGTTGCCAGCATAAATAAGTCCCTTTGATAGTTCGAGGAAGAAGTTATGACCCTCCTGGGTATGGTGAGGGACAGTGGCAGGGCAGCGTCTGGTGGTAGCTCACCCAGAACCCCGTGGTTCTGATCCTTGCGCTGATTCAGGGCACGCACTCTTCATTACTGGTGGCCACCGGGGACTTGTTTTTTCTGCAAGATTAATGAGTGCCGCGGAAATTTTCCAGCGCAACTCGATAATTAAGTCTTTGTTTATCAAAAAACAAGTTATATTAGGAGCAGGAAATTCACAGTAATTATTCATAATCCTAACAATTCAAGTGTAGCTACCTCATTTGCCTGTGTAATTCTGCTTTTTAATTTCTGGAATATATTTGCATATTAATTTTGCCCAGCGGCTGCTGCGGGGGCTCTGACAGTTTTTTTTTTCCAGTTTTTTTTTTTCACTTTTTCTATTCTCCCTTCTCCCTCCCCTCTCCTGAATTGGTGTGATGCGTTCACAGGAGTGAGGCTCTGTTGGGTGACATCCTGGGTTGAATGTGATGTTAAAATATGAATTTTTCTAATGTGCTGCATAATGAAGTAACCCCTTCACATCCGCTTCCTCTCTGTCCCACTGATCCTTCCTCTCCTCCACCTCCCCCCCTCCCTCCAGCACCTTCAGCCATGTGGTCATTAGGGACAGAGGAGCCACGTTTCATTGGTGTCAAAGGCTGTCTGGTGGGCGAAGCAGAGGACATCAGCAGCCATCGGCCAACATGGCATCTGACTCTGGGCGAATCTGGGCCCTGGCACACAACTCACATCTTCTCCTCTCTTTGCTCACCCCCTCTCTCTCTCTCTCTTTACTCACCACTCTCCTCCCCTTCTTCGCTTTACTCATCTCTTCACTGCTTTCTTTTTTCTTTTCATTTCATTCCCTATAGCTTCTTTTCTCTTCTTCCAATCTTTTCCAGGTTTCTTACTCTCTATCTGCTGTCCCTTGGTTTAACATCTCCTCCTTCCTGTCTCTCCACTTCACTTCTCTCTTGTCTTCTATTCCTGTCCGTTCAGTTCCTCTCCTCCTCTTGCATCTTTCTCTTTTATCTCATCCTGTCTGCTCATCTCATTCTATTTTCTCTCAATTTTCCTAACATCTATCTTCTTCCTCTCCGCTTCCTCCTGATGTCTTGTGGGTGACTGTTTGTGCAGAGAGGCAGTGTGAGTTTTAATGTGTGTGTTGCGTGCCCTATGTTCATGGAATGTTTGCATGTTGGCGGATGAGCGTGTCCCGCTGTCCTTAATGGAACGTCTTTGCAGTACCCTGACATATGTTTAAATGGTTAGCGTGCAGCATTTGTAAAGTGCTAAACGTTACACAACGCCGACTGCTGCTGTCATCAGGAAATGAATATGGATGATCTCAGTGGCTGTGATGTATGCTTGGTGACACACTTAAAAAATAAGCCCTGCAGCCATTTGGAATTCAAACACACTCTCACACATTACAAATCTGACACTAATCAACCAACATTACAGGATTACTCCATGTTTACTCCTTTAACCAGCTCTGGCACAACTTCTGAAATATTCCTTGTAATAAATTTAAAGAGATTTTTTTCTGATAAGATCAAAATTGGTTTGACCTCAGATAATGACAGATATCAGGGAAAGAGGTCCTTTTTAGGAGTTTCTGTTCCTTAAGAGTCACAACTGTTAAAAAAAACACCACAGAAAAACTATGTCTGCGCTGTCATCCCTGAAAGCAAGATTATATTCCTGGAAATCCCCCAATCTCCCGCATTGTGCAAGCAATTTCCCTGATTGAACTCCTCGAATTAAATGTCACGTTTCCAAAAACATTGATTTGTTAAAATGCCCTATAGTGATTAATTTATCGACTATATACAAGATAAAGCTCCTATTAAAGTTTCTGGTCCCTAATTTCTCAACTGTTCATCTACAATTGTACATTTATAAAGTCAAGTAAATCTATCTTTTATGTATCATTTTTATTTTAATTGTTTATATATTACTCACAAGGACAAACTTTTTCTTTTTTTTTTTTAAATGAAAATCACTGCTTTTTGGACATAACCTCAGATTTAATTTGAGGAGTTGAATCAGGGGGATTGCAGAATTGTACAACGCAGGGGACTGGGGGCTTTTTGTGGATAAACCCCATGGTGTTAGGGACAAAGGGTGGGCCCAGTTGTTTACAATGAGGAATATAGTGGTGGAACAGCGCCACAGCAGTGTTCTGTTTTAAATAACAAGCCAAGATTCTGCCATCAAAAGATGCTTTCTGTACTGCAGAGTGGCACCTGTGTCAGATGTGACGTCTTGCAAATTCATCGATCAGTGCTTTAAAAGAATAGATTACATTACAAAAAAACAATCATTGACTTGCTCTGTTACATGACGTCGGATCTAGTCCTTTGCTCAGAGAACTCTTGGTCGTCACGTTTTCTCCTAAAGTTGAAGGCTTTTTAGGTTGAATTTCTTCTTCTTTGAGTCAGTTGCTAATAGCTACATTTCAGACGTCTGGCTTTGAACTGCACACATATTACGTCACCAAAATGTGACAGGCCTGTCCTGACTTTCAGCCTTGCGTTTGAACAGATGTCTGTGATTACCTCTGCTGTCGTCTAAAGAGGCGAAACATCTCAGGACCTCCCATTTCGAATAACAGGGATATACTGTATATAGAACTGAGGGCTGGAATAAAGGCGCATGACCACCGTCTTGTCTTGGCTGTGTAGGAGGGGCAAAGGTGAAGAAATTAAACATTATACCTGCTTAGTAGGTGATGGTAAATCATTTTGTTAGAGCTATCGTATCATTGGGAAATCCTGGTTGTTATAGAATCCCCCGTTGAAGCTTGGCTTTAGTGTCTACAATTTTGTCTATTTTGCTCAAATTTTAAGATATAACTGCTTTAGTGTTCAGTGTCGCAATCTATCCCAGCTGTAATTTGGAGAGCGGCAGGGTATACCAAGGACTGGTCGCCAGTTCATCAAAGGGCCGACGCATCAAGATAGACTACGATCTATGCTCATATTCACCCTCACGGGTAATTTTGATACACCAACGTTGCATGTTCTTGGACTATGGGAAGAACCTGGACTACCTGGAGAAAATCCCCGTGGAAAGCTTGCAAACTTGGCACAGAGATTGATTTGAACCCGGTACACACTTGGTCTAAGTCAGCAGCGCTACCCAGTGAACCACTGTGCCGCCAGAATCTTTTAATGATTATTACCACTGAATTTAAGCCTAATTTAGCAAATGATGTTTCCATTTTTGTTTTCTTTTGATCTGGTCAGAGTAAAGAAAGTTAAAATATCAAAAATATTTATCCATTTGATATAAAACCATATATATAATAGATATATAACTTGATCGGTTTCATCAAACTTTCATTGTTGTCGTGGTTGTAAGAACTTCTCTAAGCTGTACAACATGACCTCCTATCCTACCTGCTGATGCTTCTGCTCTCAAAGGCTATGCAAAATTCATAGAATAAACTGAAGCACATTGTTTCTTCAGGGGCACCAGCACAGACATATTGTCGTCTTTATTAACCAAACTGGTATTGATGCAGGCAATTTCTAACCCCTGACTGCTGTGAACACAAGATTTACTTTCGGATTAAACTTCAAGTCTTGCACATATTTTTCATTTGTCTTCAGAGAGTTCAATTTTAGCCAATGCAAACAATTTATGCATAACGCTGTCCCATTCCAGCCAGCTTGACTAATGTGCAAATCACAGACTAACCAAGCAGGAGGGAATCAGGAGATGCAGATGCATTGAATGAGGGACATTTAAGAAAAGGGAGGACGGTGGGCATGTTGCCGATTAGTTATGCATGATAGGTAGGATGACTTGTCATTGTCAGCTGACACTGATACCAGATAGAAAACTCAAACTCAACAACACTGGAGGACTCTGGGTTGGGTTTTAAGTTCAAGATGGGTGACACCACATAGTTACTGGACGAAAAATATAAATTAATCATCGCAACATTTACAGAGATTCCAGGTGTCATCACAGTTACTCCTGCCCTTACAGCAATTTACCCCATAGAAAGAAGCCTACTCTTCTCCTTCATCTCTCAGCTGCTCCCTTTCGGGGTCACTACAGCAGATCCCTTGATTCCATCCATAGGTCGATGCCCTGTTTACTTACTGTACTAGTGACGGTATTTATTGAGCAGGGCCAAAACCAATCTGGTATGGAAATCAGTTTTGTGTTCCACATAATGATTTGGCAAAGGTTTTACATTGGATGCCCTTCCTTACACAACCCTCCCCATTTATATGAGCTTGGGACCAGCACTAGAGGTACACTGACTTGTGACTCTTTGTTGCTGGGTTTCCCTGATAGACAGTACTATTTCCTCTGAATGATTTGAATCTTTGATGGTGGCCACTTCTTGCTAGTAACCTAAGGAGGAATTCATCAATCAGATCCCTGGATCATGGAATGATTTGTTCCTCCTTTTTACAACTGGTACAGTGGACCCTCTTTAAGTCCCTCAGGGGCCACTGCCTTCACTGGACCGAAGAAGCATATACCATTTGATTCACTTCAGAGACAAATGGAAGACCTTAAAACTCCCTGGAAGTCATTCTGAGAACCTGCTTGATAAATTTGTCTTTACCAATGCTGCTGCTGTTTTTCAAGTCGTGATCACGATGTGCTCCGATACCAAAAGCTTGTGCTAGTTGAAAGTTACATATATCAGAGCTAACTTTCCTGGGGCTCATTGTCAATGCAAATTGACCAGAACCTTTGTGCTGAGGATAAGGGTGTTCTAGACAAATTAAGTCTTTTGTAGGAAGCACTAAAGATACCTGAGATTTTATCAACACTTCCCATGGCCTCCAAAAAGGAATTCATAATGTGTCTTTAATGGTTGGTTAAGTGTTTGGTGAGTCAAAAACACCCTTCACCTCTGCACCTGCTCTGACCTCCCATCACCATTCGTAACCGCTTATAGAGATCACCTCAGTCTCCAGGGAGGGTGCTGGTGTCTCCCAGAAATTTCAGCTCTCACCTGCTGAAAGGAACTACAGCATTACCGGGAATAAGCAGTCCTCGTCATCAAGCTGCTAATATAAAGTTGTATTTCTTTATGTAAATAACGGTAATAATAATAATTATAATAATAATTAGACCTAAGATCTCATCCCTGGCAGCAATGGTATATTCCCGAAAAGTCCCTATCCCCCACTGTGTTGTACAAACTAAATGTGTGGTTCGGTCCATTGAACACTGTTTTTTCGGAAAGAGCTCCCCCTAGTGAGTATCAATGACATATTGTAATAAAGTATTTGGTATTGAAGATAGATCTCCCTGAGTCGATTCATTTGCAACAAAATTCGACTAAATTGGACCAACAGTTGATAAGGTACGACCCAAGATTTTTGGAGGTAAAGCTCCCCCTAGTGTAGGGAATTTACAACTAACCTTTCCCAAAAATCAATAATATTCTTCCTTATAATAAGTTCTATGTGGGCATAAAATTTGAAAATTACCCAATAAACAGTTTTTGAGTTATCGCGTAAACCTGAAGGATCTGCGGCAGAATTGGACGTGGCACTGACGATTCCATAATAACCCCAACTTTACGGGGATTTTATTAAACTGCCGAACTTCTAACAAGTGGATGACTGCTCTACCCCCTGACCCAACGCCCAGAAATTAAGGCAAAATTTTATGATTTACCACCTTGTATCAGATATTCATGAACAAATCAATCTCTGCAAAGGCTCCACAAAATTTCCTGGATGTGCTAATTGATCTGGAAACCCCTCCAAATGTAAATAAACCATCCCGATTCCATGTGTCACCTTTGAAAAAAAAAAAATGTCAAGAGAAAACCTGTAACTAAGATTTCAGATAATAGTAAACTATTTTATAAAATTCTGTTCTACGCTAACGTCTCAAAATCAAAAGTCACCAAATCTGCTCAGAAGTCTCTTTACGGCCTGTGCATTCATGGATACCGCTTTCTATGCATAGAATTTCATGTATGTCTACCCCCTTCCATGAACTTGAGATCAATCCCTCACATGTGTGTCTCTCACACACAAATCCAAGTTGATATATGAGGTCCAAGTCACAGCGGCTTGCTTGGGTGTCCAGTCTCCATATCGAGCATATCGAGCATAGTATTAGCTGTTATTTTGGAGGCCAAAACACGTTCAAACAGTCCCTGCGTGTGAACGTCAGTCTGCCATCAATCTGCCGGTGTGACGGCAAACTTTCCTTCTCTGCTCAACCAGGACAAACTACACCTCCAGCAGCACTGTCTGGCTGCCACTGCCAGGGCGAAAGGCTGTCGAGTGGGGACAGAGAGCAGGGGGTAGAGAGAGATAGACATGCACAGAGAGAGAGAGAAGTAGAGGTGTGATGGGGATGAGGTGCGGGGTTGTTGAAGTTGAAGCCTGTTCTTTTGTGACACCTTGCCTTCTGATCATTTACATCAAGTTGACATTCGGAGAGTTTACTCTGGGGTCTGTAATTGTATTCTTTGCCAGTTCTGCATTGCCAACCGTGAAAATGGAATCTTATCAACCTTGACCAATTTTTAATGTACAAAATGAATTGGCAGGGGTTCAAAAAGGGGGAGCTACAATTCAAATCAGGTGCATGATACACAGCAATTTTTTTCAGCCAGTGATTGAGCTGCTCCCCCGTCAACCCCCGCCACCGATACACTACAACCTCACACCACCTTATCAGTCACCCACCCCCCTTCTGGACTATGTTATTACATTGGATTTATTTTTCTCTCAAAGCAAGGGTGCATATGGGATTTAGCAAACTCAAGGTAGAAATGATATGTGCGCATAGCTTTCTGTGTTTGCATTCTTGTCTGCTTTTATGTTTGTGGTTATGCATACGAGTGTTCATTCTGAATGTGCGGATGTTTTGTGAGACACAAGTAGGGATTGTGTCATAAAAATGGGGGCGGGGTTAATGTGACATATATTCATGTGAACCTCTCTGGTGAGCAAGCTAAATATACTGATGACCAATTTAAAAAAGGAAACGTTACCATACATGCTGTGAAATCCAAATATGTGGTTGCTAAGAGGAGAATGATTTATGGGACTGAATATAATATAAATATGAACTCTCCATCCTGAAACAGCATGTCCTGAAGTCTGTAATTATGTGGTCTGTGTCCAAAAACACAATGTATATCTTAAAAGCAGGATTAAAAAATTCTGTCTCAATGTTTGTCAACTTGGGTTGTTGTATTTTACACATAAATTCGACCAGTTCTTATAAGAGTGTAATAACCAATAATGACTTAATTTGGGAACAGAGTTACACCAAAGCAAAAAAACAAAACAGGGCAAAGAATATGATCAGTCATGCGATCATTCCAACACTCACGCTTCTCCATTTACAAGGAACATAAGTGTTATTATAATGTTATAATTTGACTATATATAGAATAATGTTTATTAACCTTAATTCAGTCACGGCCCCATTCCGCAGTAGGCAAAAAATGTCTAAGCATACCATTATGAAGAAACATAAATCTTAGACTTCGCATCCTTCGACATCTAAAGTATGAGCAAACACACATACACACAATAAGTGGTCATTGAGCTAGGGTATGCAAATGTGACTTGGTGTCCATAGGACACCGGAGCCTTGGAGGATGGATGATGAGGCGAACCCTGAGCTCCTGGTCCACAGTCTTCATTCTCTCATTTTTATTTGTTATATCAAAGGACAAGTCGTAGTTAATACCTCAAAAGCCATTTGATGGATCACTTTCAAATTTTATACCCCGTTAGACATCAGCATCAGGAAGAACTGGAATGATTATCAGAAAGTGCAGTCTATTTATTTGACACTAGGGGGGCGCTTTATCTCAAAAATGTTCAGACCATAACTTCTCACCCGTTCTCGTCTGATTTTGTCTAAATTTGGTGCATCGTGCCATCGACTCGAGGAGATCTATCATTTATATCATACTTTACTATAACAGTTCAGAGTTCAGAGAGCTTTTTTATATTAAAAACACTGTTTTCCAGACAAAACTTAGCATTTAATTTGAGGAGTTCAATCAGGTGATTGCTGGTACAACACAGGGGATTGGGGGCTTCTTGGGGATATACCCTTGCTCTCAGGGGACGACAACATAGGTCTAGTTTTACTTGTTCTTGATTTAAGTTAAGCTCTGAATGCTGAGTTTGCACAAAAACATCATCAAGACTGAATGTCAGCAATATCTCTACTTGAAACTATTGGTTACTCCTTCTCCAAAGATATCCAAAAATTATCCAAAGCATGTCTTGAAATATTATATAATCTTCCCTAATCTTCTTCAGTTGCTCCTGATCTTGAGGGCATGATTGAACCCCAACAGAGATGAATTCTAACAACTAGAAGCTGTCATCATCATACTGTCAGTTTTTTTTGTCTTGTTGCTGACCACTACTAACCTTGCAGCTAATGTTGCTACTGGAAGGTAAAGTAGAGGTTATCGGTTATGAGATTCCCTAGCATGTCATGTCACGAACCACGGAGCGGACTTAAAAATTGATCCAGCCAGTCGTCACATTGGTCTTGGTTGTCCCGTTTAAAGCTGCACGTTCCTTCCTATGTCCTCCATACTTTCAGCCCTATCGTATGCCTTGAACATGGTTACATGGGCAAAGTGTTGCAATGGATGTGGAAGTAATTTAACTGAGGGTCGTTGTTAATTTAACCTGCCTCAGACTCTCACCTTGTCATGCAACCTCGTAGCCTATATAGTTACTCCCTCGAAAAGTAAGGGATAAATTACAATCATCATCGCCACCCCCACAGGTCCTTTGTGTTAATGCAACAACTCAAAAACTATTACGTGGGTAATTTTACACCCGTATGCACCTTAGTGTGAGGAAGATCTAAATTGATTTTGGGAAGGGTCTGTTGAATATTTCTGACACTAGTTGGAGCCTCATCTCCAAAAGTTATTCGGGCCAAACGTTGGTCCGATTAAATCCAGATTTGGTGACTATTAATCTCATGTTTTATTCTAACAGTTCATATATAACTCTAGGTGCAGCATTTTTGGTGAAAGACACTGAATTTTTGGACATACTGTCCCATTAACTTAGAGGAGTTCAATCAGGGGGACTGCTTGTACGATCCAGTGAATTTGGGCCTTTTGGTGATATAGCCTTGCTCTCCTTGTTTGTTTCCTAGCATAATTTATTTTACATGTCTACTGTTCAAAAGAGGGAGGGGCATGTGCCCTACAGGTTTTGCAGTGTTTGTGTGTTATTACTTATGCTGAGTTATAGAGTTAATGTTATCACATGATGAATATCAAATGGAGTCCAGTTAGGATTTGTCTGTACCTAAAACTTCTAGGAGAGAGTCAGACAATGGGGAAGGAAGTCATAAACTAAAATAAAAATGTAGACTAAAAGTAACAGTAATGAGGTTTTAAAACAGAACTCGTCCCTGAACATTTATTCCGAAATCCTGACGGAAAGAGTTTAACATTATGGAATCGTCATCGCCGCCGCAGATCATTCATGTTAATGCTTGTATTGAAAACTATTTTGTGGATCCTCTTCAAATTTTATACTCCTATTGACCAAGAACAGGATTTATTTTGTGAAAGGTCGGTTGTATATTTCTGACACTAGAGGCAACGTTATCACCAAAAGTTTACAGGCCATCATTTCTCAGCCTCTGGTCCAAATGAGTACCTACTCAAGATAAATGTGCCATGTATATATTGTATTTCACTCTAAAAGTTCAAATTTTTCTAACATGGTGTTTTTTTTTGTTTTTTTTTACAAATAACAGTTTTTTGGACATAACTTCCAAATAATTGGTCCAATTTAGTCCAAATTTGGTATCAACTCTAGCTGTACTTATCATATTTTTCTCTTATATTTCATCTTTTAATTAACTAGGATTAATTAATTAATTAATTTTTTTTTTTACGAAAAAAACTTTTTTTGGTTTTGACTTTAAATTTTTTTGGAGTCCAACCGGAGGGATTGTTGTACAGCACAGGAGATTGGGGGCTTTTCAGGAATATATCTTTGGACCTAGTTATAGATGAAGAAAACTACCAAGATCCAATGCCCCCTCTGTCTCTTTGGTGTATTTTATACCACCTGGTGACAGAAACTACAGACTTTTGTTTTTGATGTAACTTTGCAGTATCTTGAGGTACTGTATGTTTCTGTATGTGTTAGTATTTTTTTTATTTTCTAAGCAGCCCTGTGCTGGGCTCTCACTTTGTGGATACAGGTCCACTGTTCTTTGGACTTAGAGATCAAAAACAACATCACGATCAACAAACTAAGGTGGTGAAAAGAAAGCCATACATATGTTAGAACCACTGCAGTAATAAAGATTAAGCAGAAGTTAATGGCATCCTCAGTCATGCTCATGGAAGTAATTTCTCTTTTTTAAATCAAAATTAGATTTGGAGGGGAGAAACAAACTGGGGTGAGACTTTGGCGTAATATTTTAATCAAATTGTCATGAGTGAGTGGATACAATTAGGGAGGCTGTCAGTCACAAAGGCAGGGACCCTGTTGCTGTACAGCTGGTGAAGAGGCTGAGGGGATTGGGTGGAGGGGTGGAGGGGGGGGGGATAAAGACATAATGGGAATGGGAGATAAGTAAGAGGGCATCTCACCAGGTGCAGTAGCGGTTTAGGACATAGCTTACCACTCCCAAAATGCTAGCAGAGAAATGATTCTTGCTTAGATAATGAAATACACAGATCTCTGAGTATCTCTCAGGTTAACTTCAAATCTAATCCAGGCAAATACAAATATAAAAACTATGGGCAGGCTCGTATAGGGAATAAAAAAAGAAGCGGAGTTTAAAAAGACAAAGGTGTAGAAAGTGAATGAACCAAACTTTGAGACATACTAGAAGAATAAAGAAAATAAGCTTATCAATAATGCAATAATTTAAATGCTCAGAGAGATACAAACCTTAGAGAGTAGTTCAAAAAATATCCACCTTGATATCCCCTCTCCACCTGACCCCCCCCCCTCTTTGCTTCCATTTCCAACCGTTCACTCTTTTGCAGGACAGTTTGCTCATGGTGATATAATAATTTTGTGACACGCCTAAAGAGGTCTGGGGTTGATTTCTCTTAATTGGGCCATTACTGGAGCACGAGGCATTTACTAATGAGAAAGAGGCTATGTTAGTATTAGCTAATGCCCCCCCCCCCACCAACTTCACTAACTGTTCTTTCACCCCTCATTTAAGAAGCAAAAACATCTCCATTTTCAGAGGATCTGAGATGAAGTGCTATTCCATCCATTAGTGATATGTTTATTCCATAAAAACACATAATCAGATTCGCTGATGACACGCAGCTCTCCCTGCACACTAGATTAGGGAATCCTCTCGCAAAGCTATTTCCAGGGGGCATAAACATTGCTGGTGTTTTATTTTTGGAAGTAGACATGTTTTCCATATTTTCCAACCAAAGCCTCATCACCCTGCAATCTGACTTTGGCTATACAGTAATTATGATTTATCAAATGAATTTGTCAAAGCCGGTTCGTCAGTGTTGGGGACATGCTAAGCAGTGAATGGACATGTTAGCACGCGGAAGGAGGACAAGCATCTTCTTAAACATTTGGTACAACTAATTAAACACAATGGAAGTCAGATGGAGTGACTGATGCCTACATGAAGGCAGGAAAAGTGAACTCAAGCAAAACTGAGAGTGAAGCACTGTGCATAAATGAGGGAGGCACTTCAGCCAACCAGACACTTCACTGCATGCTGCTCTTTTACGAATCATTTAGCTGCCGCAGAAAAACTGGGAAATGTGCTAGAATTCTGCTGATGTGCTGGTGTGTTGGAAGTCTCAGTAACTTTTATGGTTTTCCTTCTTTTTTTCAAATGGGAAGGGGAAGTTGCTGGAGGCAAATATCTATTTCACAGCCATGGTACCGAGTTAGAAGCTGGTCTGTTATTAGTTGGTTTCTTTAATTTACTTATTATTATTATCATTATTATTATTATTATAGTAGAAAGGACAAAATCATTATGTCATCACCGAGATACTATCCACAAGGATGTAAAGAGTGGGTAATTAAAGTCATAACAAAGTCAAGCTGTTTTCCCTTAAACGGGATTCACATCGGTTAATGTTCTCTTTATTTTTCTTTGCGTAGGACTGAAATTAAAAATTTATTTTGTTAGTTTTGTTTATTGCGTATTTTAAAGCATGAATATTTATCAAAAATACATGGCTTCCCATGGCCTTGTTCTTCTGTTTAACAGAAGCAATCAAACATGTCCTTGTGTCCCCTGTATATTTATATCAGCAAACAGTCGGTGATTTTATGGAACTGTCATTGTGGCCTCCTTTTTGACGCAATAAGTCAAAGACTAGTTAATGGATCATTTTCAGATTTTATACCCACATAGACATTAGTGTGTGGAAGAACTAGATTGACTTGAAGAAAGGTCGGTTGTATATTTCTGACACTAGAGGAAGCTTTATATCCAGAATTGTCAGGTCATAATTTCTCAACCGTTTCTCCCATTAAGTCCAAATTTGATGCATTTGAATCGAGTTGAGGAGATGTATCTTTTAGACTTACTCTAGTAGTTCATATTTTACTCACTGGGGGGATTTCTTTATGAAAAACACTGTTTTTCAGACATAACTTCACTCAGTTCAATCGAGGGGATTGCTTGTACAACACAGGGGATTGGGTCTTTTCGGGGATATATCCTAGCTATAAGGGATGACAGTATATAGACCTAGTCTGATATAATTTAACCCTAATTTCAGACTCATTCACTTTCCTACTGTCTAAAAATGTCTCATTATTATGTTATTGTTATCATGTGTTTATTACCATGCTACTACTACCCTTGCTGTTGAAGACGACAGCGTAGTCTTAGTTTGAAAACTCCCATTTCATTTCAAAATTCGGATTTTGGAATTTAAGATTTGATGTGAGGGATATTTTGGTTCCTTGGAAAGTGAAACTTTAAAGGTAGCCATCTAACCTCAGCGCTCGACCAGCTAATTATTTCCTAATGCATAATAAAAAAGCTGGACTCTAGCTAACTAAATTTGTGTTTGCACAGCATCACAGACTTCCTCTTTCATCCGGGCGTCTACATCCTGCCCAGTGTTATCAATAATCATCACCAGACAAAATCTCTCTTTATTAATGTGTTGTGCCTGAGGCCTGAGCAGGGGGCAGCCTAACTGGGAGCCTTGTTCATGCCAATGTGATTTCTCCTCATTTGTCTACATCATGGGCTCATGCATCAGAATAAGATTGAGCTCCAGCCAAGCTCTACCACTTAATCAGCAGGTTAATGCCAGCTTCTGAGGGAGGGGGTGGAGGGGGGGCTATCAGTCATATTGGGATTTGAGCCCATTTACAAAGTGCACAATGGAAATTACCTCGTGCCCGCTTGTCGTTTTTGGCCCTGTGAGCCCTTGGCATGCTGTTAAAGCAAGTAGGACATGATGGAGGGAAAAGGTTGAGGATGACAACAGAGGGAGTGAGAGATGGAATTATGTCCAGAGGAAATATGCTTCTCTCACTGTTCAATGTCTTATTCCTTTACCCTCTGTATCCCACTTTGACATTTATTCTTTCTTTGTCTCCCCCCTGACATCCTCCTCCGTCTTGGTTCAAGTCTTTATCTGCCTTGTCCTTCATGTCCTCAGTATTCACTTCCCTTCTCTGTCTTTCTTTCCCTCTACCTCTCACTTTCCCTCTTTATCTTGAATTCCCTTTCTGTCTGCCACCTGTATTCTGGGGGAATATGGCATCCCCAAACCCCTGTGACATATATCTCCGGTGTGTGTTTGTGTGTGTTCTCATGCACACATGCCTGCTTGCCTGCTCGTGCTCTGGCAATATGCTCTCACTCAATCAGATTTGCATAAGTAACCTCTCAGCAGGCCTGCTCCACTGGCCAGGTGCATTGCTCTATTTGCATATAGAACTGTGAGGCTCCCCAGAGTCACTTTAGACTCCAGTGACTGCTGAGTGAGCCCACATGAAATCTGAATTAAAAACCCTCCGCCTTCCCGTCTGACACCCTTCTCCATCCCTGCCTATCTACATAGCAACTTTACCTCCCTCCATTTTTTTCTCACTACTTACATATCCGCCTGGATTGCTACCTCCATCTTTACCCGGGCAAATGTAGCCACTTTCTTTCAAGCCCGGCTAATTTAGAATAAAACTAGGCCTGCCCCTTCATCCTTGACAGCAAGGGTATATCCCCGAAAAGCTCTCCTCCCGCAATCCCCTGCATTGTAGAAGCAATCCCCCTGATTGAACTGCTGTAATTAAATGTGAAGTTATATCCAAAAAAAACTGTTTTTGATTAAAAATGGTCCCTCTAGTGAGTTAAATATGAACTATTAGAGAAAAATATGATATTTTCAAGATAGATCTCCACAATTCCTTTCATATTCACCAAATATGGACTAAATCCGACCAACCACTTACGTTGTTGTAGATCGCCCGGGGGTAGTTTGCTGGAGTATGTCCCAGCTGACACTCTAGGCAAGAGTTGGGGTAGATCTTGGACAAGTGGCCAGTTCATCACAGGTTGAACACATAAAGACAAACCATTCACGCTCCTTACTGCCTGAAGGCATTCATCAAATGACCTATATTTCCTGTTTTTGGACAGTGGGAGGAAGCCAGAATGCCCAGGGGGCAGCCATGCAGCCATAGGAGAACATGCAAACTCAGAAAGGCTCCAGGGTCCGAGGTGAATTTGAACCTTCATCTTGGTGTCCATCAGGAATCATGCATCAGATTGTGGAGAAGATGCTTTTAACCAAGTTTTGAATAATAATTTTAAATTTGATGTTGTCTATGAGTTTCATCAGATTATACTAATACTGATTATACTACTTAGGCTATATACATACATATATATAAATGTACTATTTGACACCAGTATATGCATTGTTAATAGACTGATTGGAATCGGGCCTGACTCGATTACTTACAAAAAGAGGGAAAATTCAAGTACAAGAGATAATATGGGTTTAACCCTTTTTATCCGGCTCAACTGTTTGGTTGAGGACATTTTGAGAGACTATTTCTTATTGAAAAATGAGACTGAACCAATTCATAAACTGACCCAGTGGCAGCATGTAAAGGCTATAGAGTAAGGGGCCAAGGATGGAGCCCTGCAGCACACCTTAAATCAATAGGGCCACCATGGAGGAGGCACCAACCATGGCTTTTGAGAAAGTTTACTCGATGAGAAGGATATTAATATAAAGGATATTAAATAAATTTTTAGTATATTAAAGAATGCAAGTACTTTCTAAATAGAATTATATAACTTGACACAACCGAAAAAAAAGTATAATAAGAGTCAAATAATTTTCTAAAAACATAATTTCCCAAAAAGGTTGAGCTAATTTAAATTAAAAAAACGGACTCTTTTCCATGAAATAAAAAATGAAAACATTTTATGATTCTTTCTCCCATTAAAAAACACGCTTTACCTAATGTTTAGACATCTTATGGACATGGATCTAAGATACTTACTATGCACATCTTAGTGAGGACATTAGAGGGTTAAATGGTAAACGGACTGGACTTATATAGCACTGTCCTAGACTTCATGATCACCCAAAGCGCTTTACAATGTGAGCCATTGTTCACCCACTCACACAGAAATTCATAGAGCGATGATAGAGGTTGCCATGCAAGGTGCCACATGCTCATCAGGAGTGGGAACCATTCACGCACCAATGGAACAACCATTGGGAGCAAATTGGGGTTCAGTATCGCTGTGGCCGGGGATTGAACCACTGTCCTTCAGATAAGTAGACCATGCTCTACCAACTGAGCCACCGTCGCCCCAGAGAGCTATATGGCACATCTTTCAAGGTTACTGGTGCAGGACAAAATATCCATCAGCCTGGAATGAGTTCATTTAAAACACAAACATCCAAGACAACATTTCCCAGCAGTATTAGTCTTTCCTCCTTTCTCTAATGTGAAGTTATTGAAATGAATGCCCTGCACTTTTCACACTCCCTGACAGCACCCTAGAAGCCGGGTCCCTAGCGGTGTCCCATAAAAGGTGTAAAACAATTTGTTTTAATATATGGAGAAGCAGAACAGTTTGCTTCAGCCCGAGTGAGAATACATAATGTCCCTGGTGTCGAGCATGACCTCGACTTAAGGGTGTCCTTAACTAAGGGGCTGTTTGGTGAAGAAACACCGGCTATATACTGTGTCATTTTTTCTCTCTGGTATGTTAATGCATCCAAGAATCCAAGGCACTGGGAGGAAGAAAGGTGAAGCCACGAGGGAACAGCACTGGCTGAGCATTATCCTTTTTTTCCATAACAAGAGGAAATTCAGTGACCCTTTGAGCTCCAGGCCATTTAAATATGTGTTTCCAACCTAGTCAAAACAGATTGAGTCATGGTAAAAAAAAACAAAAAAAACACAGCAGTGGTGGTTCAGTGAAATGAAATACATTGTTTTCTTGTCACAATTTTCAAAGAAGAAAAACAGAAAATGGCAGAGTGCTGAAGTGTGTGTGCAGAAGAGGAAAGTAATTCCACGGCCACAGTTGTGATTTGAAAATAGTTTAGACAAGTATGTTTTATGCTCTGCGCTATACTCATCTTTATCTCGGCTCCTCTCAGCACTTCTTTATAATCTGTTGTTCATCCCTGACCTCTCTTCATCCAATCCTCTTCTTGTTTCCACTCTCTGGTTATCTCAATCTTCCACTTACACAAAAACCCGCTCTGTGAAGTTCACTGTTGGTAGCGGGTCAGCCAGCCCGGTGGAGATACACGAAAGGACACTTGTAATAAACAGAGAGGGCACTGTTAGACGCCGGGCAAAAATATAACAACATAAAAAAAGAAAAAAAGAAAAAGATGAAAGCGAGCAGGAGCACAACATCTTCATCTCTCATGTATAGAAATTGGAAACGTTTGACCAGCCAGGGGTTGCTTATCTCAGAGGGCAGATAGCATCACGGAACAGGCCTGTAATGGCCACATGCTCCACTTGATAATCCCCTCCTTCCCCTCTCTGCCGCCGTCCGTCCGAAGATACGCCGCACCCGGTCGCAGGGCTTAAAGGCTTGGAGAGCAGGGGAGCATTACAAAAGATATACAAAAGAAATGCATTTGGACTCTTCCTGTGCTCCGGTGGACTGGGTTAACATAATAGCTTACCCTCACTGGTCCTTGCCTTGTTTTTGATTGATACTTTTCAATTATAGTCCACTCCATTCCCCTCCAGCCCCCCCATCCCCCCGGCCCCTACATTTGAAATGCTATTTCTCCCGCTATGTGATAACTTCAAACATTTAGGGGGTACAAGAGCACTGGTAACCCTGTTTAACCGGCACAGTAAATTGGTTCCATGTTCAACATAATAACGCTGACAGGCTTTTGCTAGGGAAATCAGTCCAGGAAGGGGACATGCCAACGATAAGACATCCAGCTTTGAAATTCTATTTCTCCGTATCAGAATTAAATCTGGACTTTATATTTCTTTTAGCCGAGCACAAGCTCTCTCTGGTAGCTTTGCGGTCTGTACTATTTGATCATGGAGTGACAACTAATACATACCCCTGAGATCCTTTGCTCCTTCTTTTTTTCTGGAACCTTGGACCCTATTTTTTCCTTTGACTTGTTATTTTTCCTCCTCTTTTTTTTTCTCTACCATATTGGCTGTCAAAATCTCAGATGATTTGTCCGTCCCCAGGAAGATAATGCTATACACATGCCGGCTTTCTCAATATAAAAGAGTCCAGACCAGTGTAGAAAATAAATTTAAGGTATAATATGATGCAGGATGCAGGATGCAGGCATTATTTTTATAACCATCATGCTCCATGGATGTTTGGGTAAACATTCAAAAGGGTTGATCTGATACCCATGTGGCTCCCATTGACAGCACCAGGCCTTGAAGATAATTAATCTATTTAGCTAAGGGGGAGGAAAGCCACCCGTCGCCAGGTCAGATAAGTTTGTGGATTTACACATTTTAAAGTCATCCAGTCCCTCAATGGCACCAAACTGCGCAATATTCTCATGCCATTAATTACTATTTCCGACTGAATGGTTGCGGCTCTGTCTGGACCAGCTGTTTCATCAAGCATGTGTTGGATAACATACCGAGAGAGAGACACAGAGAGAGAGAGAGAGACAGAGAGAGGAAGAGAGAGAGAGAGAGAATTGAAACGCACACTCCCAGTGCACATCACACGTCTCCTTCTGTCATGGGGTGACATTCTAAAAGACTGCTACTGTAATTCCACCATCACGCAGTAGCATGTAGGAATTAAAGTAAACTTGTGTCACTGTCAGGAATCTCGCATATAGACGTTTATCAACTTCTAAGTATAGGAGTAAATACAGGAATATTTCCCAGTGAATTATTTGCATTGGGGTAAAATTGTTGATGGAAGCACAGCTCTGGGCAAATTTTGTATGCAGGCATTTTCTCACGAGCTTTATTAAGCAACGGGCCTTTTAAACATGTTGTTATATTTATTTATTTATTCATTAATAGACTATATCTTTGGGAAGAGAGATCACTTCCCATGAAGGAGAATCCTTGGATTAGCTTACCGACAGGTAAAATCTTATATCTAGTTCTTGTTGAAGGGTTGAAAACATGTGGCGGCAACATCCTCGTTATCCTCACTCACTAACTTCTGTATTCTTGTTCAAACCCTGCCAAGTTGTTTTTTCACTACGGTAGCAGTCATTTAGTGGCCAACAATAATTTTTGTGTTACATAGCTGCTTCTCAAGACAAACAAAGTGAAGGATATATTGGGATTACTGGCAAAGGCCTTATGTCTGCGATGAATCCTGACGAAGAAAAATCTTGTCTTCTCATCATTCAAGATATAGGTAGTAACTCGTGGATTCTCGTCCACGTCTTATGTATCTGTTATAACAGAGAAGATGCCCGCGCACTCGAGTGCGAGTGTCATCCCAGAATCCCCCATTCATATATGCTTACAATGTCGGAGCTTATCTAGCAGGTCAGGCTACCTGGTCCTTCAGACAGAACAGTAGCCACACAATTTACCTGATTGTTTTTTCTTATATTTGCACTTATCTTTTGACACTTGAATGTACTGCTGTGACAAAACAATTTCCTGGAAAGGCTCAATAAAGTATGTATCTAAGTATCTTTGTTTCTGTCTGTCTGTCTACCTATTATTAGCACAATAGACTGGTTATCATTAGCTAGCCTCAGTTAGTTAGTTCAATTCAAATACGGTTAGGGAAAAGATTGATTTTTTTTTGATTGTATTTATTTGTCTTAAAATATTGTGACCTTTGCTTGTGGCGCATGTATTTTTATTTCATCCATTTGTTAAAAGGATGATCTATTCAAAAAGTCTAGCTTTAACTACAAGGTAATCAACTTGAATTTTTTGATTAATATTGAAAAATGTTTCACAACAGTGGTCAATGGAAATATTGTACTTGTTCTTTATTGGATCTTTTAGTTCAAGCCTGTATTTTGTTTGATTCTATCTAATAAATATTGTCTACATTTGATTTGATTTATTTTCATTATTGTAATACACATTCTTTAAAAAAGGATTTCTTGTGTCCTGATTGCAGTTATTCATACACATTAAGCTCTCAGCTGAACCTATTACTTATACCATCAGTAAATTTAATAAACAATTAATTATAACTTTAACTTAAACTACGCTTTCATGCTCGAGAGCAAGGGTATATTCCCGAAAAAGCCCCCACTCCCATGCATTATACAAGCAATGAAACACTGACTTAACTTCTGAAATTAAATGTAATTTAAAATTAATATAATTATATATATATCATTTTATTAAAAGGTTCCCCTCTAGTGAGTAAAATAAGAGCTCAATCCATGTGCACCAGATATGGAAAAAATCGGACCAACTGATGAGAAATTAAGGCCCAGAATCGTTTTGAGATAAAGCTCCCCCTAGTGTGAGAAATATGCTACTGACCTTTCCCAAAATCAGTACAGTTCCTACTTACACTAAGATCCATGTGGTTATAAAATTTGAAAATGATGCATGAAATAGTTTTTGAGTTATCGCGGAGGATCTGTGGTGGAGGCGGCAGTTGCGATGATTCCATAATATCCCCAACTCTTGGTGAATATAATAAATGGTCAAGTTGGAAAACGACACAGATACTACCCATGTCAATTGGATTTCCATCCTTATCCACCAACAAACTCCGAGTTACGGATTAGAGATGGTGGTCATATCACTGACCTTATGCAACAGGTCTCCAGTTAGTGTCTTGTTCTTCCAAGCCTCTACAGTATAAGACTCGTTCCCCACAGGTCCAGATTGTTTGTATGATTCTACTCTGCATCGATGTTCTTGCCAGAGCTTATACCACTTTCCATCCTGGTTGCTATCTGAGCCCCCCAACCCCCCATTGCTCAGGAGATTTTGGTACCCTCTTGCCAGGTCTGCAGTAGGGTTTGCTAGCCCTCGTTTCCCATACCAGTCTGTTCCAGGGGAAACACTGTCTCTAGACCACGATCATCCAAGCTTTCCTGGAAATCGCTGATTTCCCAGAGGTCTCCAGGTTCGGATACGGCAGATATGCTATGATACAACCATTTACAAATAGCTTTATCCTTGGCCTGGAGAAGAGGTCACCCAGGGGCAACCCCACCTTCATGGAGTGTCTAAAGCTTTGTCAACCACAGTGTAGAAGCCATAAAGTTAGAGTGGCTGAAGTCAGTTTGTACAATAAAATTGCAGTCTAACCATTAATTTCTAATGATGTAAGTTTGGCCAGAAAGATGATGTGTTTACAAAGGTTAAATCACACACACAAAATGTCCCAAAAATGTATTTAATACAATTGAAATGTGCTGAAAAACAACAGAGGGATTTGTGAAAACAACAAATTACATTCATCGCATTTGATCATGAATTGTAATTGTAATGCATTAGTTTCATGATTTTCTCATGGCAGCCAAGCTGTGTTGTTTGTTACCAGTGTGATAACAGCGTGTCTATAGTGGATTTGGTGGTAACAGCTCCTATAGATGTCAGTGGGACATCAGCATCTCTAGCCTAAGATTTACACATCCTGAGCATACATTATGAGGAGGGGGGCATGGTAACATAGAGAGAGAGGGAGGGAGGGAGGAGCGTGAGGTGCTCCAGGGTTCCCTGCTCTGACATTGTGAGTGTCAGACTCCGATCACTTTAATCAGAGTGGGGATATGCATGATAAAACGGATAAGGGACTTTAATCAAAAAAATTCGCTGGTCTGGAAACGTGACACACTCTGACAAACACGTCTCATCCCACCCACCCCCTCCACCTCCGACACAACCAGCTCCCCAACCCCCTTTGTCAACGCAATACTCAGCCCCGGTCGGGGCGCCCCATGAATATGCATGGGCCAACCATGAGTTAGGTATAACATTACAATGGACCATTGTGTCGTTGGCTGAAGAGGAAATACAAATTGTGATATTTGAACATACATGCAGTCATGACCCCCTCCTCTTACACATTCACACATACATCCACTCCAACCCCAAAACCATGGCTGCATGAATGTAATTCCACAGATTTAAATACATACCTGCACGACTATGAAAACAGTGAAAAGGCTATAAAAAAAAAATCCCACGCTTGTTCTCCAGGATTGATTTGTGCTGCAGCGAGAGCTACTTTACATTCCTTCACACATTCATTCTTTATTAAGTGTTAATGGGAATCATGTTCACAGTCATAGGTTCATGTAAGTAGACACTGCTACTACGCTCCACTGCCGTTTGATGATGAATTACATGTTGGAATGTACAGGTGAAGCTTGCCACGACATGAAATATAAGTACCCTTATTTGGATAAGTTCATACATTGAAATAATATCCCTGCTGACAAAATGTAATATACCGTACGTGATAATGTTTGACACAGACCAATGAGAGCTAGGAAAGTGGCATGCAAGCATGTATGTGGTAGTGGTGGTGTCTATACGTGTTTTTGTGTGAGAATGACCTGCGGTTATAGAGATGTTCTCACCCTATCGTCAAGTCATCAGAATTTGTTTTTCATTTCACCTGTCATTGGTTGTAATGTTATGGCTGGTGGGTGTATATAAGAAAGTACATGTACTGTACATTATGATAGAACATAGCAGAATAGTTTGACGGTACACTCTATATTGTTGTTGCTGTAGAATTTGTAAGAAAAAAACATCTAGCTGGTGAATTCCCTCATGTTCTTATTATGCTATAATCCACTCTTCTATACAAAACCAGAGTCCAGCCAGTCCCATCCGATTTGTCAGAAATGATTCTGACATTACTTAAAACTCCAACAACTAACCAACAAAAACACAATCGAGTAGGTAACATGGTGATGATGATGATGCTGAAGTGTGCAAAAGCATTAGAAGAAAACCCTTGAACTATCTCGACCCACCCAGCTAATAGGTGGGTCGAGATAGTTCTTACAGGCTCTGTTGGACTGAACAAGATGCAGGCGACTCAATGACGTCTGCAGATATACTAGAGGTAGTGTTGGAGAAAATAAGGAGTGGGAAATAACATCGAGAACTTGAAAAAGAAGAAGGGGTGCCGGAAGTCTGTGGATGTGGACCAGGAGCTTTGTGTCCGATCTCATCCATCTCTGCCAGAGGAGGTTTGTTGTCTGGATCCTCCCAGGCCCAGGGTTGTATTTTGTTGTTGTATGTGCGTGTGTATGTATTGGACTGAGGTGGGTGAATGGAGATTTTGTATATTTATATCCCCAAAAATTTGGAGATATGGAATCGCTGTCGCCACCGCAGATCCTTTGTGATAAAAGATCGATAACCCAAAAACAATTTCATGGATCATTTTCAAATTTTATACCCACGTTGACCTTAGTGTGGGGACGAAATGGTTTGACTTTAAACTCTAAACCATACAGAAAGACTGCTCTCACCACCATCTTATAAACCTTTCCCTTCACTCCTGCTGCCAATCTTCTGTCACAGATAACTCCTGACACTCTTCTCTACCCGCTCCATCCTGCCTGCACTCACCTCTTCACATCTCTAATCAGTTGAATGAAGTTGAATGAAGTTGAATGAAGTACTTAAACTCCTGCACCTTCTATACCTCTACTCCTTGCATCCTCACCGTTCCACCTGCCTCCCTTTCATTCACACACATGTAATCTGTCTTAATAAGACTGACCTTCATTCCTCTTCTCTCCAAGTGCATACCTCCACCTCTCCAGGTTTCATCCACCTGCTCCTTGCTCTCACTACAGATCACAATGTCATCCACCAACATCATAATCCACTCAGCCTTCTGACTGACCTCATCTGTCAGCCTGTTCATCACCATTTTAAACAAGAAGGTGCTCAGAGCAGATCCTTGATACAGTCCCAGCTCCACCTTTAACATATTTCTCACTCCTACTGCACACCTTACCGTTGTCATGCAGCCCTCATACATATCCTGAACAACTCTTACCTACTTCTCCTGCACTCAGGACTTACTCACAATACCACAATTCCTCCCTCGGCACTCTGTCGTACGTTTCCAAAAAGACACAATGAACACAAAAAACACAAACTGTCATTTATTTTCATAATCTAGCTTCCACTGGCCTTTACTAGAATTTCATTATGTAAACAAATGAAAAATCAACAAAAAAAATTTGCCTGAGAGTTTTTCCCGACATTGAAAATTTACCCAGAAGCACTAGTCTTCAAAAGGCCTTCATAAGCATTCAATAAAGTCATGACTTTGATATTTTATCATACTTTGGCCCGTAGTTGAATGTGTTGGTTGTTTATCCTTGTTAGCAAACAGCAAACATTGTTCTCTCCTCCCTTACTATGTTTTGGGTTTCACATCCCAGTTACAGGCTAATCTTCCATAACAAATCCCTGTAATTCGGTAGATGATCATTTGGAGTGCAAGGAGGTTGTTAGCCTAATGATTTAGTTTAACCAGCCTTTGTTAGAATATATGGATGTGCTTCAGCTGAGCAGAACAGTGTAATGGTTTGGAAATGAGACAGAACGGGGCGGGTAAGGAGAGAGAAAACAGGGGAAGGAGATGGAGGAGAAATAGAAGGAAGAATTTAAGTTAAGACGTTTGAGTTGAGAGAAAAACGGGTTATGACAGAAGTTTAAATGTTCATTTATCTTTTATGGGCAATTTCGCAGACATAACTAGCTTGGTGCAGTTCAGTGATTGCTTCAATGTGGGCAGCATTTCACTGCAGGCTGATAGCCAGCTGGCTTGTGAAGAGTCAGACTGGAAGTTGGCATGTCAGATTTCAGACTGGGTGATAAGGCAGTTCATAAAATCCTCCCACCGTCACTAAAAGAAGGCTAATAGAAAACCTCCTGTTCTTTGGGTGTCTTTATCTCTTTCCTCACAACTCATGCAGTTTCTCCTATTATTGTTGAGCAGGATACTGAACCCCGATTTGTTCCCGTTGTCTGTTTCATACGTGTGTTACTGATTGTGTGTGTGTGTGAGTGTGTGTGTTTCAGTCGATGGGTGGTTATCGCTCCTAATTGGCTTGTGGCAAATTGTATGGTAGCCTCTAGCACCACTATTTAAATGCAAAAAGGTTAATGCTGGCAGAAAAGCAATAAATATGTACGGTCCACACTTCCTGTTCAAACTAGACTGACGCTGTCCCCTACAGCTAGGGTATAACCCCACCCAAGAGGCCCCCAATCTTCTACGTTGTAAAAGCAATCCCCCTGATTGAACTCCCCAGCTTAAATGTGAAGTTATTTCCTAAGTTTAATATGATATATACAGCATAAAGCTTCTTGGATTGATTAATATCCACTAAATCTGGACTAAATCGAGGAATAGGAATAGGAAGTCGTGGCAGAAATACTGATTTTTATCATTAAAAAAAAAGTTTTCCCCTATTGAGTAAAATATGAACTGTTAGAGGAAAATATAATATGTACAAGAGGGATATCCATGACTTGATTCATATGCACTAAATTCACACTAAATTATATGACTAAAAAAAGTATTTTCATGAATTGCTTCCTCTAGCGAATAAATAATGAAGTAAAATGTGATATTAACAAGATGGATCTTTCCTAATTCATTCATATGAATTAAAGATTAATGACAATTCCATAGTCATCCCAACTTTCCGGGGATATAGTTAATTATCATAATGTTATTATAATCTTTCCATTAACCAAATCACCAACCTCATATGTGCACCCATAAGTCTTGAAGCCATTCCAAATGAAATACATGTTGTGCTATAATAAAAGTGAGGTTCCTGATCTTTTTTGAAACTTTATCCTGTAATTAACCTTCAATCTCACATAACCACATGGAGACAGATTTATGGACTAGGTAATGCAAGGAGAATCCATGCTAGCCCCCACACACATACTGTGAATAACTAGACCTATGATGTAGTCCCCGAAAGAAAGGGTATATCCCCGATAAGTCCCCAATCCCCTGCATTTCACTAGCAATTCCCCTGAAATAACTCCTGAAATTAAATTTGAAGTTATGTCCACAGTATGGTTTTTCACAAAAAGCTCCCCCTAGTGAACAAAATATGTACTTTTACAGTAAAACACAATGGTACGATATAGATCTTGTCGAGTCGATTCATATGCACCAGGTTTGGACTAAACCAGACCGATGATTGAAAAATTATGGTCTAACAATTTTGCAGATAAAGTTCCCGCTACTGTGAAAAAATATACAACCGACCTTTCCCAAAAACAACACACAGTTCAAGATTCATTATATCGTTTTTGAGTTATCATGCTAACACAAAGGATCTGTGGTGGCGGCAGCGCTGATGACGATTCCATAATATACCCGCCAATTTACAGCCTTATGTGTGAGATTTATTGGAGGAAATCTGTAGACCACTGATTCCACTGAAATTATCGGAAAGTCAGACTTTGGTATGCTAGTGGAACCGGGCACTTAGGCTATTCAAATGTAAAAAAAAACATATATACGTATCTTGCCTGTCATAAAAATCGGTAAATATAGTTCATGAGTTCTGATATTCTCTGCTTCAACTCCACACACCGACTGTTTCAAACGGTTCGGGTGAAGCCTGATAGCGCTGTCATGTCCCCCTCACAAGCTCATTACCCCTTTAGTTTTGGATGAAACAACTGCAAATGTCTTCAGGAGATCTGTGTTGTTTGTTTTATTCAAGATGGTTAGATATTGAAATTGGTGTTTTCCAAAGGTCTTTGCAATATCATTTCACTTCAGCATCCTTATCTCAGGAGATTTATGAAGAGAAGATATGGGATGAGTTCTGTTTCCCTATTCAGGAGACACACCATTAAAATTAATGAAAAAAGGTAAGGTGGGGTTGATTTCCATTGCCCTCTTAATTTGTTTCAGTTTTTTATGACAAAGAAATATTAAAGGGAACTAAGAACGTATATATACTATCAGTGTTATCAGAGTATTTATACACTGGTTACACAAAATCCATTTATTTGTTTTTAACTGAGCCCTTTAATATCAAATGGGGTCTCCGATCTCTGTCAGATAAGAGGAAATGCCCATTTATCAATTAATGGGCTCTTATGTGATGTTATGCAAACACTGATGCAATTTCTGCCTACTGTGTCGTACATATTACACATTATTTATGAATGTGAAAATAATAGAGCTTGGTTTTATTTCTTAAAACTTTAATGTCCTCACCAATCTTCTCTTTTTCTTTATTTCTTTGGAGTATTTATTGTTTAATATCATAGACTCTCTAAATTTACCTTTGAAACAGTAAAAGTAGGGCTGATAAATTGATTGATAAATTTTCAGGTAAAATAGACCATCTTAAATACAGTATGTTAGCTCAACCTTTATACATAAAGCTTGTATTTAGAAAACTATTTGACCCATATTAGACTTTTTTGGTTGCATAAAAAAAGTAACATAATCTTTTTATTGTGTCCTCATAAATTAAATATGCCAAAACAATCCTACTTATCATACTAAACAATCTTCTCAACAGCTGTGATTAATGCCATGGTTCCTTTGACCCATGGTGTCCCTCATGGTCCAATCCTCGGCCCCTTACCGTTTAGCACATACATGCTGCCACTGGGTCATATTATAAAAAGGTTCAGTCAAGTGGCACACATTTTCCAAAAAGGAATAGTGACTTCAAATGAGCGCAAACAAACTGGACATTAAAGGGTTAAGTTTTTCATATCAATCCGAGCTTTTTGATTGTCAGTATCTTTGTTTAGTGTATTAATATAATTTATATCAATAATCAGGCCCAAATAAAGAACATTAGTCTCAACAAAGAGAATATATGCTTTCCACCAGACTTAGCTATTCACTATAATAGTATAACACAATATACAAGCAACATGTGCAATTTGAAATACAGTTACACACTCAAAATAAAAAAAAAATTCTTGACCAAACAATTGGTCAAGAGGCAGAATCAATGCTAACAAGGAGAGGCAATACGGATATTTCATGTACTAAATGAATTAATAATTAAGAAACTAACTAATTAGGAAAAACAGAGTTTAATTTAATGGAGTCAATGCGGTAT
>VRLP01005568.1:0-35728 GCA_009660295.1 Lophius piscatorius | reverse complement strand
ACACACACACACACACACACACACACACACACACACACACACACACACACACACACACACACACACACACACACACACACACACAGACACACACACACACACAGACACACAAAAACACACAGACACACACACGCACACACATACACACACACACACAAACACACACATACAGACACACACACACGGAGAGACACACACACACACACACCTAAACCTTTGTATGAAAGCATTCTTTCTCTCCAGCAGACTGGGATTCTGGCACAAACCCTCTCATTAACATGTGTCGTCGGTACAGAAGGTAATTTCAATCTGAAGTCCAATCAGAGAGAAATCACAGCGGTTCTGATGACCGCTGCAGTCAGACATGAGGTATCCAATCAATGCTCCCGTTCCTCAGAGACGCCGCTGATCCGTGGCGTTCCATCGGGACTGGGCTACAGTGAGGACGGAGTTCAGAGGCCCGGTTCTGACCAAACAAACAGTGTATGGACCCAATCTCCCCGCTGGCCTCTAATACCACGCTGAAACGAAACTAAATACCTCAGTAAAATTTGTTACACCTCAACATTTTCGAGGCCCTAACTTTGACTCACTATCCGCCGAAATTGTCCTTTAACTAAAGAGAAAATAATTAATTCACACAAAGTAAAAAGATTATAAAATCATATCTCCATTTCTAACTGTTTTTTTCACTGTGGGAATATATATTTTCACCACTAGAGGGTGTGCTATCTCATCTGGTTCATCTTATATATATCTTATATATATATATATATATATATATATATATATATATATATATATATATATATATATATATATATATATATATATATATATATATATATATATATATATGTATATATATATATATATATGTTATGTATATAGTTTCACCATATTACTTTATATTTGACTCACTAGGAGGAGCGTTATGTAGAAAAACACATTTTTTCGTCTATGACTCCCAACCTCCTGTGATGAATGAAGTTCTATCCTAGAAGCGGTTGTAGTTCAGGAGGAAGAGCTGTTGTCCACTTACTGGAAGGTCGGTGGTTCAATCCCCCGACTGACCCTGTAGTTCACATGTCATAGGTTCCTTGAGCATACATTTTATTATTATTATTATTATTAGGATTAATATTATGATTTTTTATATTATTATTATTATTGTTATTTTTATTAATATTATTATTATTATTAGGATTTTTAATATTATTATGATTACTATTGGAATTTTTTATATTATTAGGATTATCATTATTATTATTATTATTATTATTGTTATTATTGTTATTATTGTTATTTTTTATTATTATTATTAGGATGATTAGGATTATTATTAATATTGTTATTTTTATTATTATTATTACTATTATAATTATTATGATTATTATGATTATTATGATTATTATTAGTATGATTTTTTTTTATTGTGGTTGTATCACCGTGGTAACTGATGCAATTACTGTGTAATTAATTGAAAACTGTGTAATTACTCCAGAGCAGAAAATAAAACTGTACACTTACTTATTTTTCCCAGCGTTTCATCCGTGCGCTGAAATAGTGATGGCGGCGCGTCGGTGTGAATCGGTCCGGGTTATTTTGTTTTTCTTCTCGGTGCTGATTTGCTGCCGATGACATCAAAGGCTGCGGATAATTGAAACAGATTAGAAATATTCTCCCAGATGATGTCCAATCAATAACTTTCATCTCAGTTTGATTTGTTCAAACACGGTCGGGTCTTCTTCGTCATCGTCAGACGTGTCGGACAGAAACGAAGCTCCTGATTATTTATTACTTATGAGCGTCAAAATCAAATTGACACACTCAGCGTTTTTTCCTGCCATCCTTCCTCCGGCGCACGGCGGCGCTGCTTCACGCTGTGATGTTTTCCCACCTGTTTTTTTTCAGCTCTCAGCTCTTCAGTTTATCGAAACGAAACGCTCCTTCATCGTCTTCATCGTCTCTGATCGGTATTCTACGTCTCACCTCGCATCCAAGAGTCTCCCTCAGTTCTGACTGACTGGTGGAGGCAAAAGTAACAAATCCACGAGGTTGTTTTGTTGTTATTGTGATGTTTTTAGTCAACAACAGTTTGATGAAGACTCAGGTTTACTCTGACTGGAAAAGATTAAAGGGAGAAGGTGAGCAGCAGAATGCTAGGATTCTCAGAAATAGAGTTTGGACCCACGTGATGGAGACCTTCAGCAGTGGTCTTCTTCTCCGGTCAGAGACCTTCTTCAGTGGTCTTCCTCCATGATCAGAGATATTCTCCAGTTGTCTTCTTCCATGGTCATAAACCTTCACCAGTGGAATCTTCCTCCACAGTCAGAGAGCTTCATTAGTGGAGTCTTCCTCCATGGTCAGAGACCTTAAAAGTGAAGTTGATGGTTCTGACCCATGTTGTTGTTGGATCTATCCTTATAGTCGGCGTCTTCAAAGTTCTCCACCTCTTTTTCCGGTCAGTTTTTCTCTGACATGTTCTTCTACATTTCTTACTTTCCGACCATCATCTCTGCTGTTCCACTGAACCCATCCTTCTCCATCCACATGTGGACTGATGATGTTGTTGTCCCCGTCCTTATCTCCTTATTTTGATAAAACTCTAGGTTTATGTCACAGTCAAATGTTACAGTGTGCAAATGTCTCCCTCTAGTGGACACAGGTGGTATTTTGCATGCAAAACCTTCTCTGGGGTCAAAATCCCATTTTTTTTTTGCACATTTTGGGTCCATTGTCTTTCCAACTGGTCCAAATGGAGAGTCCTCCTGGTCCTATCCCACACAAACCGTCACATAACCTGAACTTTGTGGTAATTGTATCAAATTTCATGCAATAGTTATCAAACAGCTTCTGATAAAATCCACCGATTGTTTTGTTTTTATGGTGTTTCTGTTATATTTCTGAGAATTTTTGACCATAGAAATAGTTGTAATTTTGTTGTTAAATCACAGATTACTCAACATAGTAACAGGTAGAATGTTACTGACACGGAATATAAATGATTTTAGGTTCTGACTTGTCCTCGATATCTGTAGTTGTGGAGATATTTGAAGTTTAATTTGGGGATTTGTGGTTCAGGCTAAGTTTAACTTAAAGTAACATTAGTGGAGAATGTGAATATATTTTTACAATAAAGTTCATATTCACGCCTCTTCCATCCATCAGCTGAGTCATGATTCGCATCACATAGAGTAGTGTGATTACTGGAGTCTGACAGGATGCTGTTATTCCCACATCCCACCAGCAGGTGTCACCATTGCAGAGCATTTATTGAGTTTTCCAGGTTTTCCGTTTTCCTCTCTGGGGTCAGGCCTCTCTTCAACCTGCGGACATTTAAAGGGATGCATTGATCAAATCCAACCGTGTCCTTTGCTCTGCAGACTCGGAGCTTCTCTGACGGCGTAACAGGTGTGCCCTTTGGATGTCGGGGAAATGTTAGTGCAATCTTTTGACTGTGTGTGTGTGTGTGTGTGTGTGTGTGTGTGTGTGTGCGTGTGAGTGTCCAAAACGCTCCCTTCAGTATGTCTTTTTACTCTCCGTTGTATTTTGTCCCTGTTAATGTAGCGGATAGCCACAACCACTCATGGGTGCTGCACCTTGTTGACTTTAGCCTCATTATGAGGCTAAATGAATATGACGAGTTGTGACATTAGGCTGCAGCTGGAACAAATGTGCCAGCCGCTCACTCTCCGACCCGACCAATTTCTCCCTCTCTCTCTCTGTCTCTCACTCACACACACACACACACACACACACACACACACACACACACACACACACACACACACACACTAGCAGCGCTCCCTTATTTCCAGAGAGGGGCTCGGCGGGGTTGATGGGTTTACAACAATATTGGAAATGTAGATGGGCCTGCTTTTTGAATTGGATTGCACGCTTTGATGCAGAGACAGATTGTAAACTGTGATTTTATTAAATCCTTCATTAGGATTCATCAGTGAGATTGGATCAGAAAAAGGTCACTGTGCAGATGCGGCCCCCCGCCCCACCACTCTCTTCTTTGCTCCATCCCCCCTCGTATATACCCACCTACCCTTCCACTCTTGTTTACCCCCTCTCTTCCACTCCTTGTTGCCCCCCTCCCCGCACTACTCCTTGCCAGAAACAAATTTGTGATGAAAATGGGGAAAAATGATCATCATTGGCCCGCTAAAGAAGCACAAGGTGAAAGTGACATTAACCCCCCCCCCACACACACACACCCTGGATCCCCCTTCCCCACTCTCCTCCTCAAAGCCATCTTGGCTGGCGCCAGTGGGACGCCGGTGCCACAAATCATTTGCACACTCTCATTTCTGCAAGCGGCCCGCGATGTTGCTTACTGCTTAGTGAGCAGATGACTTTCAGAAAGAGGAGTGAATTGAGGAGGGAGGGATGAAGACATGAGGAGGAGGAGGAGGAGGGATGAAGGGGGGGAGGTGTGGCAATTTGCTGGCGTGCGAGGACATCTACGGGAGTTGGATCTGAAATTGGGAGGGAAATTGTGCGCGCCATATGTCAAGTTCTGCAAAGGAGGTTTTCATTGTGCACCTTTATGGCGTGTGTGTGTGTGTGCGTGTGTGTGAGTGAGTGAGTGTGTGAGAGTGAGGGTGTGTGTTTTCTGTTTCAAAACGAAGCATCTGGGTTGTTTATTGAATCACCTTCCCCATTGTCATTATCAGTGAAAGAGCAACAGCCCCCCCCCCCCTCCTCCAAACAACATGGAAATGGAAAATATGGTGCACGTATTATCTGTAGCTAGTGTTTGGTCATCTTTGTCACCCTTACATTCACACACACACACACACATACACACGGGCACATATAAATGCACACACACCCATCCCCCACCCCATCCCAGTGTGAGACATCTTGATTCTTCTGCTACACTGAATACAATCTCCATGCACGGAGAAAATTGGTCCATGCAGGCACTGACATTAAGAAAAGAGTATTATTTCACCTCCACACACACACACACACGTACACACACACATGCACACACACACACACACACCATTACACACACACCTAAACCCCCAGGTTCATACAAAATAATCAAAACACACCTATAGATCCATGTATAGGTGCACAAACACTCTGTATGCATGTGGTGGCCCCTCCCTCCACACACACACACACACACACACACACCCACACATTCATAAACACACACACCACCCGCACACACACAGTGAGCCTCCTGTAGAGTAAATATAGAACAGACACACTGTGGCACAGTAACCTGCAGAGGAACCCACACACTTTGTCTGATAGTTCCAGAGGGCCTGAGCTTCCAGGAAACACATCAAGTATTCATGAAGCTGGATGGTGGAAACAACAAACATGTCAGACATGCACTGCAAAAAAAACCCCAACCCAACTGGTCTCTCTCAAAGAAAACCCAGATTAAGGAAAGAAGTCGTTGATCGTGCTTGTGAGATCATTTCACCTGGTAGGGTTTCTTCAGAAGTAGCACAGATCTTGCTGAACCCAAGTGATAGAAACTCGATGAAAGATTAAGACGGCCCAGAATCAGGCTTCTTGTTTTGCTTTGCTTTTTTTAAAGAATTGAAATACTAGATTTCGATGACACTCTAGGTCCTTGTCACGGCCAAAGGTTGCAGTGTGTGTATATATCGCCCTCTAGTGGACAAAGGTGGTATCTGGCAGCCAAAATCTCATTTTTGTCCCATTTTGGGTCCATTGTCCGTCCAACTGGTCCTGGTCCTACCCCAAAAAGAACTGTGAATAATAACAAGAACTTTGTGGTATCTCTTTTGATGTGTGGGTCCGTGTTTCCTTTTACTTCTATAGATGTTAAATCTCTAACTTTATAAAAAGAGTTAGAGATATTTTAATCTATAAGACGATCATAGTCGTCATAGTTTATATCACCTCTGTCCACGGAGAACCGAACCCGTCCGATCCAACGTGATGATCCGTTGATGCTCAGAGAATGTGGGTCTAAACTCTATTATTAAGAAGTGTTTGTTTGAAAAGAAAGATACTTTTCCACTCTGGTAATTTAAGGATTTGATAAACTTCTTGTCTTATTTAACAAAACGAGTGTTTTTACTCTGTTTTTTTTATATAAAATATGTGATGCAGTTTTAGTTCGACGGACTATTAGGGTGACATTGATAGAAATAAAAAAAATTAAAAAAATAAAAACGAGATTGAAGTCGTAATTTTACGAGAAAAAAGTTGGAATCGTACGAGAAAAAAGTCGTGACTTTAAGTTATCCATCGAAGGGGAACTGAGGAACATGGAGCATCTTGACAAACTGTTTTTCAAGAATAATGTAAGTTTTTGACGCATAAGTAATGAAACTTTCGTAAGATAAACAAAACAAGATCATAATTGTCGGAACTTTGAAAACGCTGCGTGGACAACTGGGTTTGTTCGAACAGAGAACCAGACAAACTTGGAAGAAGTTTTTTTTGTGGAGCAAGAGATGCTTCAATAAACGGATTTAATCGTCACGTAATGTAGATTGAGGCTTTTATCATAAATAGTGTTTTTAAAGTAATCGGACTACTTCACAAACACAGTATCAGAGGCTGCCTGTGTGTGTATGTGTGTGTGTGTGTGTGTGTTTGTGTGTGTGTGTGTGTGTTTGTTTGACACAGCACACATTAGATAGTAGATGACGAAGAGCCAACGTAAAACTTCCCTCTCACCAGTCTTAAGATTACGACTTTATTCTTGTAAAATTACGAACGTTTTCTTTTCAAATTCCAAGTTTATTCTCATAAAATCGGGATTTTATTCTCGTAAAATAGCAACTTTTTTCTTCTAACATTACGATTTTTTCTCGTGAAATTACGACTTTTTTTCTCGCAAAATTACAAATTTTATTGAGAAAAATGACATCTTCTTTCTCGTACCTTTTTCAAACAAAACTCGACTGTTTTCTTTTAAAATTCTGACTTTTTTCACGTAAAGTTACAACTTTTTTCCTCTTAACATTACAACTTTTTTCTCGTGAATTTACGACTATATTCTCGTGAAATTACTATTACATTCACATAAATTCCGAATTTTTTCTTGTAATATTAGATTTTTTTATTTTTTCAATGTATACACCTTTACGCTTTAGTCTGAGTTCCACACTACGACAAATAAATCAACGCGATCCGACGTTTCATCTCGGCGCCGCGTTACCTGGTCCCCCCCCCCGCGTCTCATGCTGGTGTGTTTACGGACCTCCATGTCTGCCATGTTTCCCTGTTTGTCCTCTTTACACTCCGCTGCCCACTTTGAGAAATAAATAGTTCCATTTTTTCATTCTTCCCCTGAAGGCTGTCTGCGTGCGGCCCGTCTCAAACGCATAATTATTCAGAGGAGGTCCCGGTGACCCACATTCATCAGATCAGACCCCTCAGGGAGCTCCGGGGGAGATGTGACCCCGGCGTGGATTCACCGCGAACTCTGAGATAAATAAAGTGTCTTTCCACGAATCATTGTTTTATCAGAAATATTCTACGAATGAAGAAAAAACGAATGGAACAACATAATGACTAATATTATATTACTAATATTATATTTATTATTAATAAAGTGTTGGATATTTAAATGTGTTATGTAAATACCTTTTAAGAAAAGTAAAAATCACTTTTAAAAAGCCCAAAAAGAGAAAATAATTGATTGGAATTTTTCCAGATAATAGCAGCAGTCTGAAAACACTTATTTATTAGATTTTTATGATTTTTTTTTAAAGGTTATCAAACTGACAAACTCCATTGTCTATTGATCTGGAAAACTTTAGTAAAGGAAAGAAAAGAAGATTTGATGAAGTAATGGAAGAGCTGGAGAGTGAATTCCTCCTGATCTTTGTCTTATTTTTTATACCTTTATTTAAACATGTTCTCATGGGTTTATTTCTTTATATTTATACATATATTTTATTTTTTCTTTTATTTATTTATATAAACATGTAAGTGTGTTGATTATATATTTATATATTTTTATAAATGAAGGGAACACTGAAATCACACTTCGGATCTCAATGAATGAAATATTCAAAAGTAAAAACTTTATTGGTTTATTTTGTGTAATTCAAGAACGGCAGGAACGTTCGTTGGAAACCAAAAATCATGAACCTGCTGGGGGCCGGATTCTAAGTCAGTGCCGGGTTCTGATCCAACCGGTATGATTTTGATCATAACTCATAATGTGAGTCAGTGGCGGGTTTGACCTTTGACCTCCAAATGGGTGCAGGCCCTCCTGACAACATCTGGACCTGCTCCTGATGAGATAGAGGATGGTGTCCTGGAGGATCTCCTTCCAGACCTGGATCAGCACGTCACTGAGCTCCTGGACCGCCTGTGGTTCTACATGCTGGAGTCTGATGCACCGATACAGAACGTCCCAGAGGTTCTCAGGTGGATTCAGGTCTGGAGAACGTGAGGAGCAGTCAGTGGCATCAAGACCTTCATCATCCAGGAACTGCTTTCATACTCTTGTCAAATGAATCTGGTCCTTGCCCTGGACCAGAAGGAACCTAGCATCCACAGCACCAGTTTAAGGTCCGAATGTGGTTCTGAGGGTTTCACCCTGGTACCTAACAGCAGTCAGCAGTACCGTTGTCTAACACATGGAGGTCTGTGAGACCCTCCAAGAATCTGTGTCCCCAGAACATCACTGACCCAACACCAAACCGGTCCTGCTGGATGGTGTCTCAGGGAGCAGAACGTTCACCACGGCGACTCCAGACCCTTTCACGTCTGACACATGAGCTCAGACCCGCAGAACCAGAACTATTCATGCGGTGGTCCTGCTGTTGCATCTCCTGTCCACCTGGTGGCGCATTCATTTCAACCAAAGCAGCTGAAACTGATTCACAGTAGCTCAAAATTTCCTGACCGAACAGAACCAGAGTCCAGATGTTTGACTCACTCCGTGTTGGACTGAGATGATTAAGTGTTCCCTTCATTCTTTGAGCAGTGTATCTCTTATTGTAAGAATGCGTGTGTATCTGTGTATTGTATATATTTCATATATATATATATATATATATATATATATATATATATTGTATATGCTTCATCTCATGGAGATCCACAGACTCCCACATCCTGCAGTCTTTGGGATTTTAACTTTATTATATTAAAGTACTTCCTGTGACTCACTAAAACCCCACAAACTCCACCTTGTGGCGAAACTGTGGTACTACATGTGTTTTAGTACTACATGCCTCTGTTATAAAACTTCAAATAATAAGCGTTCATATATGTATAACATGAATTATGCTCGGAAATAATATGAATAAAAATGTACTAGGTTATAACAGATGAATAATGTAATAACAGATATATAAGGTAATAAGGATATATGAGGTAAAAACAGATATATAAGGTAATAAACACATATTTATAAGGTAATAAACACATATATATGGTAATAACAGATATATAATGTAATAACAGATATATAATGTAATAGCAGATATATAAGGTAAAAACAGATATATGAGGTAATAAGGATATATGAGGTAATAACAGATATATAATGTAATAACAGATATAAAAGGTAATAAATAGATTTATAAGGTAATAACAGCCATATAAGGTAATAACAGCTATATAAGATAATAAACATATATATAAGGTACTAACAAATATAAAAGGTAATAAACTGATTTATAAGGTAATAAACAGATATATAAGGTAATAACAGATATATAAGGTAATAAACATATATAAGGTAATAACAAATATAAAAGGTAATAAACTGATTTATAAGATAATAAACAGATATATAAGGTAATAACAAATATAAAAGGTAATAAACAGATTTATAAGGAAATAACAGATGTATAAGATAATAAACAGATATATAAGTTAATAAACAGATATATAAGATAATAAACAGATATATAAGTTAATAAATAGATATATAAGGTAATAAACACATATATAAGGTAATTAATAGATTCATAAGGTAATATATAGATATATAAGGTGATAAACAGATTTATAGGGTAATAACAGATATATAAGGTAATAAACAGGTTTATAAGGCTATAGCAGATATATAAGGTAATAAACAGATATGTAAGGTAATAACAGCTATATAAGGTAGTTAACAGATATATAAGATAATAAACATATATATGAGGTAATAACAGATATATAAGGTAATAAACAGATAAATAAGGTAATAAACAGATATATAAGGTAGTTTGTAGTTACACAAGATAATAAACAGATTTTTAAGGTAACAAACAGATATATAAGATAATAACAAATATAAAAGGTAATTAACAGATATATAAGGTAATAAACAGATATATAAGATAATAAACAGATATATAAGGTAATAAACAGATATATAAGATAATAAACAGATATATAAGGTAATAAACAGATATATAAGATAATAAACAGATATAATATATCTGTTTATTATCAGATATATTTTTAAGGTAAAAAAACATATATAAGGAGTTTCCTTATTTTTAAGCCACTATTCTCACATCGGTTTATAACGGATGATCAGTTTTCTTTCATAGCCCAAAAATAAAAAAGTATCTTTCTCATATCTTATTCTAAAGCGCCGTGATGAATATACCCTCTCTGTCCAAACTTTCCCAAACTCTCCCCGGAGTCAAAGGCGTCTTCAGTCAAAGTGGATCTCCTCATCATGGATGTGGATCACGTCTCCAGCAGAGAGACGCCGCGTCCCGGCTCAGGTGTCACACAAAGTTGTCTTGTTTTGGAAACAGAGCGCTTCTTGTGACAAACTGCAAACTTTTCAACTAAGTTAGAAAAAGAGGCGCTCAGATAGTCGGGGCCTTTGGCTCGGCGGCTTCCTTTCTCGGGCCAGGTGGGCTCCATTGAGAGGGAAATCTCTGCGTCGATTTGAGGCCGTGAGTCATGAGCGGGACACAGGCTGCTGAGTGAGGGACTTCCACTAGACACTGAGCTCTTTAGCGGCGGCGCTCTCCAGCCCTCATGAATGATTCAGCAGCTCCAGCCCGTCTCTGTCGCCGCCGTTGTTGTTGTTGTTGTTGTCGGCTGCCGTGTCACTCCCGCAGACAGAGACTCTTTACTCCTCGCTCCCCTCTTCACTTCCCCTCTCATTCACAGGCGAGAGGAAGCGCTGGGACGTCTGAGCGGGGCGGGAGAAGAATCACGTCTGCCTCTCTGCCACAATGGTCAGATTGTGTCTCAGCGCTGGTTTTGAAGGATGAGAGTCGGTTCAGGAAGGAGCGGCAGATATCCTGTCCTCAAAGAAAACCGTCTTATCTGCTCCGCTTCACATCATCACTCGTTCTTTTGGTGGCGGAGGTTGAGAGAAGTTTTTATGGAGCTGCGTGAAACCTGAGGAGCCTGTTCTGCTGGTTGGTTTATTTTAGGTCTCGTCTGGAAAGAAATCCCTGAAATAACCTCCAAATATCTGCCAGAACCGGCGTTGGTGTTTGTTAACCCGAGTGCCGACTGGTCCGGTTTGAATCTAGAAGTGGGCTGATTGGTGACTTTTTGATTGCGTGGTTAATGTTATTATATAATACTAACATCATGAAACCGAACAGCTGGTTTCAAAGATATCCCCCCCAACGACTCTAGAGATGAGTTACTCATCTCATCTCATCTCATCTCATCTCATCTCATCTCATCAGAACTTCTATGTCGTTACAGACAGAAGTCCAGAGGACAGGTTCTGTTTTCTGGACAGTGGTGTTAAAGGTGAAGGATGTGAAAACTGACAACGATGTTTGTTTTCAGCTTGATATAGACATGGAGAGAACAACAACAATAACAATAACAACAACAACAACAACAACAACAGGAACTTTCTCAACAAATGTTAATGTGTGCCTGATGGGGAAATTGAACCTGTATGAACCTGGACTGTTTCACTGTATGAACCTGAACTGTTTCCCTGTATGAACCAGGACTGTTTCACTGTATGAACCTGGACTGTTTCACTGCATGAACCTGGACTGTTTCACTGTATGAACCTGAACTGTTTCCCTGTATGAACCAGGACTGTTTCACTGTATGAACCTGGACTGTTTCACTGTATGAACCTGGACTGTTTCACTGCATGAACCTGGACTGTTTCACTGTATGAACCTGGACTCTTTGACTGGGTGAACCTGGACTGTTTCACTGTATGAACCTGGACCGTTTAACTGCATGAACCTGGATGGTTTGACTGTGTGAACCTGGACTGTTTCGGAAGGGAGGTCAGTGTGCCTGAGTGGGAAGCATTTACCACGTTGCCGTGGTTACAGATTGAGTTTATTGAGCGAATCGCTTTCATTTCCTTTGAGATTATTTTTCCTCTCTGTATTTGAAACCGGTTTTGTGAATCGTTAGTGAAACTAATATCAGTTTCGTCATGAACAAGCGGCACATTTTGATGGTTTATTTGCAAATTTGCTGTAAAAACTGTCTAATCCAATGTCGGCCAAAAAATGGACAGGAAGAAAGGAAGCGCTCCTTCTACGCCATTGTCAAGCTCCTTTTTTTTCTTTCTTTTTAATAAATATTTTTTTGTTTTTCGTTAAATTCTTTAATATATATATAAATATATATTTTTTTATACGACATTTTCAAACATTTCTTGCTGATCTGTGTGCGAAAGGTTGACGTTATCTTACCAATGTCTGAGGAAATCTCTTCAGCCGTGTTCTTGTTCAGCCCGGTGTTTATCTCCCCTTCTCTAAACAGATGTATAATAAAAGCCTAAAACAATATTTTTAAGTTTGTCTTTAGGGCTTATAATCCGGATTTAGTCATAAGGAGGTTCTATTTGTATGTAAACAGCCAAACGCACCGGTGCTTCGCTGTGGGGATGACAGAGAGCATGCTGGGAGTGACTGGGCTTGTTTGTCATTCATCAGTGGAGAGGAGGGCGCTAGTCAGCGTGGTCAACAGAGAGAGAGAGAGAGAGGGGGAGAGAGAGGGGAGAGAGAGAGAGGGAGAGGGGGGGAGAGAGAGAGAGGGAGGAGAGAGAGGGAAAGAAAGGGAGAGAGAGAGGGGGAGAGAGAGCGGGGAGAGAGAGAGGGGGGGAGAGAGGGGGAGAGAGGGAGAGATGAAGGACGAAGGACAGACAGACAGACTCTGTTTTACTGTTAATGCACCCCTCCCCCTCTCTTCTCTCACCTATTAATTCAGATTTTACTCTCTCTCTCTCACTCACTCCATTCCCATCTCTATCTCGCCCATCTTTCTTCCTGCGTACTTTGCCTTCCATCTTCTGCTATTTCCCATAACTCTGTTTTACCCCCCCCCCCTACACACACACACACACACACACAGCTGCTCCTCCCCCTTTTCTCTTTCTGTCTCTCCTTTCGATTTCCCCGGTGGACTCTTACAGTAAACTGCCGCCGTAATTTAAATGCACTGCCTTCCTTTTCAAACGGATGGCGTGTCGGACAGGAGGAGGGATGGAAGAAAGGGAAGAAAAGAGGCAATGAATCTTATTATCACGGACATCAAAAAGGTTGAGCGGACAGATTTCATGCATACGGCCTCAATAAGTCACATAAATCAACATGCATCCTGTGAGATCGGGACGAGTTCTGGTCATGTGTTTGTTTTCTATTTGTTTTTCAGAGTTTGTTTATCCCCCCCATCATGATTTACTCCCATCCTCCTAAATGCCTGCCTCTTTAAACGCCCATAAAATATTTTAGATTAAAGTCATGTGACCCTTTGATCGGAGGAATGGTTTGAGCAACATTTGCCCTCGAATGAAATTATGAAATATTGATTGATTTTAAGGATTTTAAACCTTTTAAGCATCACTTTGTTTACGTAGTGATCCTGTTTCTAAGTGGCAAAAATGCAAAAAATGGTTCTTTTTTCATACGATCGATACTGAGAGTATTATTTTTTTTATAGTAATAAATAATGGAGCCGGCAATAACTTTGATTTGAATGTATTTTTTTTTTTACGTTTTGTTCAGTATTGGACTTTTTAATGTGGTTCTCAAACTTGTTTCAAGATTATAAATGTTCTAAAATGATCTTTGCAGTCAAGCAGATACAATTTTCCGAATCCCAAATAGAAAACTATGATTTAAATAAAGATTAAAAAACAAAGAAGAGCATTTTGACTTCCTGAATTCCTGAAAGAAGAAAGACATTCTCATCATTCCATACATTTTTTACACTAAATTACTGTAAAAATCAGTTTATCAGTGTATAACTTTATTATTTATGGTCAGAAAATGTGGAGAAAACACAGAATGTTACCGTGAAAGTACAAACGTTTGGTAACATTAACGGGGAAAAATTCCACAATGTTAGAATCGAGTCATTACCGTAAAAGTATTATTTTGCCTAAATGACAGATTTCGCCGGTATGAAAACTTAAATTAGCATCTTTAATTATCCAAGAGCATCCCGTAATTTTACTACAGAAATATAATTCTTAAAATACAGTATATGTCTGTAAAATAATGTTGATTCAGTTACAAAAAAAAGTTCAGAATTTATTGGAATTAGCTGTCATTTTATTTCATATGTGATGCTGAACAGGCTTTAATATTATATTATATATATTATTCTTGCGTTTTGTGGTAATAGACTTTAATGTCTTGGCTATTTTTTAAGGCAAAATTCTGGCAACAACAGGTTTCGGTATTTTACCGTAAATTATACAGATTTCTTTTTACAGTGTAGGATTTTCTTCAAACGCAAACCTTCTGAAACCTGCAGAACCGTCAGACACAAACTGGTCCAACCTTAAGAACCAAACATCCAAACGTAAACTGAGCGATGTGTTCTGAACCCGCTGGTCAGGACCGGACTCAGCAGTCCATCTGCATCTGAAGGTCCGGGAACGCTGGACCTGAAGAGTATGAAAAACATAAATCTTAAAATCTGATTGGAGGTTGTTCCTGGAGAAACACATGGAGACCAGATCCCTCGGGACAGACGGTCCACCAGGTCTGACAGAAACGTCTCACCTTCACTTCCTGTCCAAAACTGATCCCAGGCCTCCTCCCTCACACTCGCGTGTGAACGCCAGGTGTGTGTACACCTGCAGAACATGCAAATACTTTATATCTGTAGTCCATGTGGGTAGAATGCAAACCTTGCAAACCTTCAATACCATCAAAACCGTCAAAACCATCAAAAACCAGGACCTGGATGTATGAGAATCTGCACAGACCTGCAGCTTTCACTCTTTGTTTATAGCTGAAGAGCTTGAACCAACATCCGGCGCAGGAGACATATCTAATTTTGATTAGAAAAAAACTTCCCCCGCATGTATACAGCACAAAAAGTACATATACTACAACTCCCAGAATGCACTGCGGTAACCGGCGCATCAACCAAGAGCGTCAGCGCTTCTCCCCGCTGCTCTGTTGTCAGATATCAGCGTTTATGAAGTCACTCTTACAAACTTTAGGCTCTTCTTCGAAGAGCTGCTACGGAGGCCGGGAGGAGATGTAGATGAAAACGTTTTTTCGAAAGGATGAAAAATAAACGTATTGTTTTAAGTTGCACACGCGCATGAGTAAATAGAACGCACGTTTTAATAAAAACTGACGAGGTGCGTTCAACGTGTGTCGGTGCTGTTGTGTTAAAAACAAGAAAACGCACGAAGTTCTTCTCATTTAATGTGAAATACACTTTTAGGCTGTTCCTACACCTGAAACCGAAACGAGGAACAAAAGTCTAACTTTACTGGTTTAATGTGCCAGAAGGAATAAACGGCTTTGATGGATCTTAGAATAAATTTCTAACTTGTTTTCTGGCGGTTTTTGATGCCTGTGAATAAAAACATTTAATTGGAAATGATTCTGTGAAACGCTGCCGATAGAGAGTGAGACATAAAAAAAAGTGTTACGCTGATCTATTTTGAATTTAATGTGCAATTTGAGTATATTTTCAATTCCGTTGGTTTGTTCGGAATTCTATCAAATGAGCAAATAAAAGAAGAATAAAACTGTCATAATACCTCAGATTAAACATGCTTGACCTGAGTCCTGTTTGTCCCTCGATGTGGTCTCCATCTTTTATTTTGTGAGCAGCGTAATTGAGTTTGACACCCCTGTTCTAAACTATACACCAGCAGCAGGTCCATAAGATATGAGTAATGGGTTTGTGTGTATACGTGTGTGTGTGTGTGTGTGTGTGTTTGAGTCAGAAGCCTCTTCCATTATTGATCTGGATTTTCTCTCCATCTCTTTCTTTTCTTCTGCTGTTATTTTCTTTAATGTAAAAACGCTCCCATGGATAAAACACAAGGACTCATTGCTCATTTACTGAAAACGGCCGGTACCGTTTTTTTTTCTTTTTCCGTCTCTCTGTTGTGCAAGCGGGACTTTTTCTCGTTTTTACCTCTGAAGTCATGAAGGATCATTTCATTTCATTGTGAATGTGATTTATTTTTATTCGCCCCCAATAAAAGCCTTTAAGGTCCTTGTCAGGAAAAGAAGAAAAACAACATCATTCCATATGAAGATGGAGTTTCTGAGGAACTACTTTCATGAAAAGAATTGTCCATATTACTGTAAAAAAATCTGTTAAATAGCAACAGCAGGTAGGGTGAATTCTTTTAAATGCAGGAAACAGTAAATAACTTTATGATTTATGTTCAGAATATGTGGAAAAATCACAGAATTTTACTTTTAACGGAAAAATTCCATAATGTTAAAATCAAGTCATTACTTTAAAAGTATTATTTCGCCTAACTGAAAACATAAATAATCACCTTTAACCCTTTTGCAAGAGCGTCCCATAATTTCTACAGAAACAAGATGCTAAAAATACATTATATCTGTAAAATAATGTTGATTTAGTAAAAAAAAAAAAAAAAAGAAGTTAATTCTTCTCATATTTCATTACTTTGAGACATTTTTTTTAATTTCCTTTCTTATCATCTTGGATCCTCTAAAAAATACCGTTAAACGACATATTGTCCGGTCAAACATCTTTTACGCCATTAAAAGAAAAACATCTAAAAAAGAATTAGACATTTATTTCATGGGGATATTATGTATTTCAGGGAAAATAATCAATATTAATTAGATAATATAATTCGTTTTTTATACTAAATGTTTTTGGTTGTATCAAGTGAGATAATTCTGTTTAATGGGACTAAATCTAAAGTCTAAGACGAAATCAGTTGTCATGTTTTATACCTCCTCCTCCTCCGTGGCTTCTTTGACCGGTGGTGTCCCCCAGGGCTCCATCCTCGGACCCTTACTCTTTAATATCTACATGCTGCCACAGGGTCACATTAGCAGAACAAGTTCAGTCACATTTCTCAAAAAATAAATAACGAACAGCTGAGCAGGGACATTAAAGGGTTAAGGACTAAAACAGACATAAACCGAGTTCCATAACTATTCATGCCATCAATGTTGGCGCCTTTCTTTTTGCTAAAGGAGATGCTCTTTCATCAGAGAGCTCATCGTCTCGTTGAACCTGCAGGAGGACAAACATCCGCTGAGACGCGTTGAAGGCTGGTTCCATTACGGACCGTTCTGCGTTGATGTCTCTGACGGGAAGAGTGGTCGGATCCTGCTCCTTTTTGGGAATTGTTGGTTTCATGTTACCACTACAGCGGCAGAGACGGCCGTTATTGTCCAAATGTCGGTAATGTCTTTTACTCAGGTTTGACAGGATTGTACAAAACAGAGACGGTGCCGGTGCGGGAAATGACACCTTGTGCACAAAAAGGAAGATCCTCGATCAGACACACTGCAAAAAAAAAATAAATCAAAGTCTAACCAGGATTTAAAGTCAAAATATATAATTTGACTTGATTAAAGAACACTTGCATTCCCCTGAGATATAGAAGCTTGTTTTTTTTTTAAGTTTCTTTTAGACAATTTAAAATCTCGTCCGGTCAAAGAATCTTGAAAATATCTCAAAAGCTCAAATTTAGTTTTTTTAAAGAGAAATTTCTCATCTCGAAATCCTTAAATAGAACTCTTCTAATCTTATTTCAAAATCTTAACGGTCTTGAATCCAGAACAGTGTCGCTAATAAATAGATAGAAACGTGATAATTCTCCACAGGGGAATTTTTTTAAAACTTATTACTACCTAATAAAGCTAAAAACTCCTTGTATTCATTATTTTGTTACACTTTTTTTGAAGGGGAATTTTTTTCCAGTGCATAGTGGTCAAACTGTGTAATTACAGCGTCATGTGACCGACAGACCATAAAAGACGTTTCATAATACGCTCACATTATGAAACTGACAAATGGTGTGAATACATCCCAGACAGAATGACTCGTCTCGCCGTCAGAATGTAATCCCATCAGAATGTAATCCCATCAGAATGTAATCCTATCAGTCCGCTAATTATCGGATCGTATTAAAGCGCCGCACGGTGAAATAATTGATTAACCGAGGGCTTAATCAGATATTATTGTCCTCCTTTCTATTTCTGCACTTTATCACAAAAGGCGTGTTTTTGACTCGACATGAAGGATATGAAAGAATTTAATCTGAAAAGTAATTCTTAACTAAATCTTTCAGTTTAATGAAGAGTGAGATAATAAATAAATACAACTACCTACAATTTATACTTTAACATTATACTTGAGTAAATCTTTGTATACGTAGAAAAACTCAGAATCAGGTTTTTACCTCATTTTTTCCTATAGATCCATATATTTTAATAAGAATATTAAGTTTAAAGGTCGTAGTGTCTGCATATATAAGCGCCCTCTAGTGGACATAGGTGGTATTTTGCTGCCAAAATTCCATTTTTGTCCCATTTTGGGTCCATTGTCTTTCCAACTGGTCCAAATGTAAAGTCCTGGTTCTGTCCCACAAAAACTGTTTATAATAGCATGAAATAAAATGGTGTCACTGTAATATAATAATAATAATAATAATAATAATAATAATAATAATAATGTTAAAGCCTTTGTATCTACAAAAAAACACAAACAATTTGTTAAATAATTAAACCCTATAATGTCCTCAAAATCTAACCAATGGTATTTGTTTAATATCTAGTGAAAATATCTCATTGCGCTTAATTTAAGACACAAACACTGAACCAGTAACATTTCAGTGAAGCATAAAATATCGTTTTAATAATGTCCTCATCAACAAAACAGAAAAAACGAATGGAAATGAATTTCTTTCCATATTATATTCATATTAGGGGGCATTTATTAATTTGATATTTCATACACTATAAATTTTATATAGAATGACAAAAAGAAAAATCAGAAATTATTTCACGATGAATCAAAAAAGTTCATTTTAATTAGATTAAAGGTTTTGGTTTTGGTTTTTAGAAAACTATTTGATCCCTATTAGACGTATTTGGTAGAAAAAAGTTACATACTTATGTTTAGTGAGTCCTCACAGGCTTTATTGTGAAAGAAAAAGGGACTGTTTGAATTGTGGTGTCCCTCAGGGCTCCACCCTTGGCCCCTTACTCTTCATCGTACACATGCTGTACACCGGGTCCGATTATAATCAGGTTCTGTCACATTTTTCATCGTAGTGACTCAAAAATGATCTCAACCAAACAGTTGAGCAGGACATTAAAGAGTTTAATCTCAAATATTTGAAGTTTTTCTTTCTGGGGATGGAATTCAGGCGGAGCTAAAGTTGAAATAAGGATGTGAGCAGAACCGCTTCATTTCATGCATGGACATGAATATGACTGGTATCAGTTCCAAAACCTCCTGATGGCATCATCCCGTGGACATATTGGCCCGACTGTATGGATTAACTCCGTCCTCCTCATGTGGTCAGAACAAGCCAAAGTTCCAAGCCAAAGCCAAAGAGTGTGTGTGTGTGTGTGTGTGTGTGTGTGTGTGTGTGTGTGTTCGTGTGCGGCCATATGGTCCGGTTCTGATCTGATCCTCACCCTGCTGACAGCAGAGACTGGCTCCTGTAATCGGATCTGATCACATCGAGGAGGGAAAACAAATCTGATGGATTTGAAACACATTGTTTTTTCACTCTCAGCAGCTGAGAGTGAAAATTTCAACAGAAACGAGATTTTTTTTCCCTCTCCACTAGCGTCGTCGCCTCCACGCCGTCTCCTCCGAGGGACTCCTGACGAATGAGGCCCCTTTGTTCAACCTTCTCCCTCTGATCTAATATTCTAATGCCTTATTGCTTCATAGCAGTAAACCGTTCCTCTCACATGTCATGACCGGCGAGTGATCTCTGCGTGCCCTCCAGTCATCCATTCATTGTCTCCGCCTGATTGTTCCTCCATCTTTACAACCTCTGCCGTGAACAGATAGGACCATAGGGGGACTCTGGGGGCCCCTTTTCTCTCTCTGTCCGCTTCGGATTCTTCCTCTCCATCAGGCTGCAGCTCAACTTTGCCGCCGCCCTCTTTGGGCCTCCTCCACCTCCTCCACCTCCTCCTCCCATTTCCCATTTCCCCAAGAGGGGAAGGGCCTTTTTCTAATTACTTTAACCCTATTGTAAACTTTAGGGGTCCGTTGTGCCTGGACAGAATGTCTTTCAGGGGCCAAGATGGTTTCTTACCTCAGCGTGAGTGAGTCCCACAGAGGTCCAGATTGATCAGATAGCACACACTCTCTCTGCACTCAGCGGGAACAAGAGGAAGTGGAGGGGCGGCGGATTGAAAGAGGAGGAGAAAGACGATTGGTGTGTGTGTGTGTGTGTGTGTGTGTGTTCTTATCTCCCCTGCCTGCCTCTCTTTCTCCGTCCCTTAGGCGTGGGTGAGGATTGTGATCTCGTTGTGGGTTCAGGGGTATGATATGTTGCTGTCTATGTCAAAAGTCACCCCCCCTCCTCCTCCTCGCTTCCCCCCGGGGGGGCTTCCTTCTGTCCTCCAGGAAGTTGTTTGAAAGTGCAGCGGTGCGTAAGTCAGTGCATTGTCTGACGGCGACTCTATGTTTCGCCGTAAACCCCCCCCCCCAAAAAAAAAATAATTCACCTAAAGTGTTTTTGTCTTATTTCTATTGGAAATATGTGATAACTGGATGTAAGACGGCGTCACTCGTCATCAAAACACAAGTCAGTCAGATTTGAGTGGAAAAACTCACATCCATCAAAAATCAGTAGAAACCAGCAAATACCAGGTGTTTTTAGTTTGTCATGATTTAATGCCACTAGAACAGGTGACAGTTTGTTTGGTAGGATTTATTGAAATAAGGCAGATTTGGATAAAGGACATCTTGACACGAGCATGAATCTCATTTTTAAGTATATTTTACTTATATTAGGACGTTTCGTGTCTCCGAATCAGCCAGAAATACTTAAAAGAAGATTTTGCCCTTTCTTTGGCCAAATGGCAGCGTGTCACTTTTCTTTGTTTAGTGTTTATTGTAATATGTGCATTTATTTCATTTATAAAGTTTCTACCTTTTCTGTGGTGACACTGTTCTGGATTTAAGAACATTACGACTTTGAAATAAGATAAGAAGAGTAATATTTATGCATTTTAAGATGAAATTGTCTCTTTAAGTTAGCTGGAAATACTACATTTGAGCTTTTGAGATATTTGCAGGATTCTTTGACGGTATACTCAACTGTATACTTTATATATTTTAAATATATAAATCGTATTATATTTATAAATATATATAAATATATATACACCACTCAATATACTCTGTTGTATAATACTGACAATGTTTTAGATTTAAGACCATCACATACTTGAATATTTTAGCGTTTTCAGATAAAATATGCTTTTGGCTTAGCTGGAAATACGCCAACGAGTATTTGAGATATTTGCAGAATTCTGTGATTAAACTCTTTGATGTCCTGCTCAACTGTTTGGTTGAACACATTTTTTAGTCACTAATATGAAAAATGCGACAGAGCCGGATTATAATATGATCCAGTGGCAGCGTGTTTATATGCTAAAAGGTAAAGGGGCCAAAGACGGAGCCCTGAGGGACACCGCAGGTAAAAGGGGCAGGAGGGAGCCCCCCCCCTATAATAAAGCCTGTGAAGACTAACTAAACATAATTATGTTACTTACTTGAACCAAATAAGTCTAATAAGGGTCAAATAGTTTTCTAAAAAAATACTTTACCAATAAGGCATTTTAGATTAATCTAAAATAAAAAAAAAGAAATTATAATTCTATAGGACATTTATATTGTTTGTAATATAAGATTAATCTTGATTCTTTTGTTATGTCCAACAATCATGTAAAATATCTCACATGCTCAATCTGAGCAAGTGAAAAATACAATTGTTAAATATAATATTCTGGTCTGTGTACTTATATTCAAGTAGCAGTAAATCAGTGTCACTTTTAGACAGTTTCAAAAACAAAAACAAAAAAGGTTGAATGCACCTGAGATACATTTTATATCCGTTTTAACAGGAAACTAATTAGAGCGGAAAGAAAGAAAAACTAATTTTTTAACATTACAGATTCATTCTGAGACACAACACTTCCTTAAACCAGTGGAAATATTCTACAAAAACAAGATTTATCAACTCATTTCTCTCCTTTATGTAAAAATCACATCTTATTTCAAGCAGATTTTCTCTTTTTTAGCCGATTTTTTTTTAAATTTAGACAAAAAAAATATCTAAAAACACCTCATACATCCATTATTTCTTTACTCAGTTTGAAGCGGGGGGGGGTCAGTGCCCTTCCTGTGTTTTAGAGATAACGACTTCAGAGCCATAAAACAACATCAACCAGAAGAAAGTAGGTTGTTTTTCAGGGCTGGTCCTAACAACCACAGGGCTGCCGGTCCTGCCACTTGTCTCTGATTGTGTTTTGGGTGAGTGTCCCTCCGTCTCTGGGGTTTTTGTCAGGAAAGACATCAGTGATTCTTTAATACAATCAGCAGAACCACAGCTGCACCACCATGAGGCCTAATTGCATCATGGAGTCAGTGATAAAGTCTGGAGTGGCCTGCTGCTCCTTTCTGGGAAGATCAGACACTTTTCTTTTTTCTTCTTCTTCTTCTTCTTCTTCTTCTTCTTGTCTTTTCCAAGTTGATGGGAAAACCTTTTAGTGGGTCTTTACCGTCAACGTGCTCGTGGTTATTAGAGGGAGAGGGGAGGGGGGGGGCATCTTTTGAGATTATGCTTGAGTCAAAGTATTGACATCCTACTGTAAAAATACTCCCTGTGCTCTTATTTTATTTCCTGGTGTTATGCGCCGTAGTTCTCACATTTTACTTTGAAGGCCTTCGTTATGGTCCTGCTCTGCTTCCTGTCATTTCCATCTTATCCTCTGTTCTTATTTCCCCTCGTACTTTATTATTAGATTATTAATTATTGTTTGTTTCCTGGTTCTTCCTTGTTCATTTTTCTCCTGTCATCTTCCTTTTACCTCTTTCGCCTTTTTATTCTGTTCGTACGTGTTTCACTTCTTATTCCTTCTTTTCTCTTTAGTGTAGTTTTTGTGGGTATTTCCTGACATCCCTTTATTCCCCTCCTGTGTTCATCACGTTCACATGTGCCCCCCCCCCTCCACCTCAGTCTCATCGCCCTCCTTACCCCAGTGTATTCACTCAGTGCTCACCTGTCCTCCTGTGCCAGTTTGTTGTTGATGTGTTCCGTCACACGTTGCAGCCACTCCTCTCGCGTTTCCCGTCTCTAGATTATCTAGATGACTTTGCCAGTCTTGTTGGATTTAGCTCTTGCCCTTTTGGATTGTTTGCCTTACTGGACTGATCTTGGTTCTGACCGTTGCCTGTATATGGACGTTGGCCTTTTGGATTACATCGTTTTAATTGCATTAGCAATTCAGTTTCTGGTCTTTTGTCCTAAAGTAAAAGTTCCTAAAAGTAAAAGTATGAAAGTATGTAAGTACTCACGCGTGTGTCACTTTTGTAAATTTGAACCCTTTAATAATCTAAAAATGATTTCTTTGTGTATTTTGTTTCTGTTTTTTTTGTCATTCATTAATTTAATATCTTGGCCACTTTGCCATAGAATGACAAAACTTCACGCAGGTTTTAAAAGAGTAAAAATGTGAAAAAGGAGGCAAAGAAAAGTTTTTAACAAGTTTAAAAACAAACAACGCAAGATTTCTCTTTTCCACTGGACGACTAAAAGAAGGAACAGTTTTTTTTTGCAAAGACTTTTCCGGTCCGGATGAACAGGTTTGAGTTTTCCACTGAATGTGACGGTAGGATCTGGCCAAGTCTTTTATACTGGACTATTTTTTATACTGGACTATTTATCAAATAGGACTTCCTCCATAGCCATTAACGCTTCCACCTGTGCGGCTCTTTTGACCTGCGGTGTCCCCCAGGGCTCCGTTCTTGGCCCCGTACTCTTTAGCATGTACATGCTGCCGCTGGGTCACATTACACTATAAAAAGGTTCCGTCCCATTTCTCAACAAAAAGTAAAGACTCAAAATTTGATCAACCAAAAAGAGCTGAGCAGGACAGTGAAGGGATAAAAAAAAAGAAAAGAAGCTTATTTAACTACCATATCTGCAGTTAAAGGTACAGTGTCCAACATTTAATGGTATCTCGAGTGTTGAGTTATTATTCATACTTTTTTTTCTTCTTTACAACATTTTATTGAAATGTTATTGTTACCCATTAGTAATTATTTTTTTTCTCTTTTATCACATTTTTTCTCAATTTTTTACAATTATTTTCAATCATTTCGTCACAACTTTTCTCCTTTTGTTGACGTTTCAGACTTTAAATGGTTTTAATAGTCTTAACGTCCATTAAGAAAAAGAAAAATGAAAATCCTCTCTGGCTTCATTGATCTTCGTAAAAGCGCCTTGAAAGGCACGAGAAACAACGTTTGATACATTCATTCATTTCACTTGGCTCACATTCAGAGGCTATTATGGGCTGTCCACATCTGCACAAATGGAGTTTTCACCGCGGCGTCCTCTTTACATTCGCGTTATCACGAAAAGCGGTGCAGATCGATACGTGTCGCGTTCAGCTCGAGTCATAGGCGTTCTTTATTTTCGAGATTCAGAAGCGGCAGGTAGAAACGGGCGACATCAGATGTTTCTTATCTCGCGGAAAGTGAAATAACAGAGCGGTAGCAGTTGTGGCAAGCTGCTCGCTTGACCCTCACGAGGAAGAGCGGCGAGCTCGAGTGTCATCAGAGGCGCTGATATTCAATCCTGAGCTGATCTCCCTCCCGGCAAAAAATGGAGGCTAACGGGCGGGATCAAATCAGGAGGTGTATCGATTTGGTCGGGAGGGACGGGATCTGGTCTCCGTCTAATCATTGAGGAAAGAAAAGCTCTTTGGGGCGAGAGCATTTTTCTGATGTAGAGGGTGGAGGCGCTTGGGGTGGGATGGGGGGTGGGGGGATGGAAGAGTGAGCCGCCTCATTTGAAATTCATCTTTAATCTTTATGAATTATGAAAGGGATTCTGTGGTGAAATAAAAAAAAAAAAGAATTACATTTACATAACCTCCCCCCCCAGCCCCCCCCCATCTGACCGGTGCTCCAATGTTTCATGTGTGATCCAAACTACAGATATCAGTTTGGTTTTTTTCTTCATTTCTCTTCTTATGCATAAGAAAAGAAGAAAAAAAAAATCAATACTATGAATACGAGAGTGGACGGTGAATCTTCCACAGATACACGCCGTGTTTTGGTGTCCGGACGATAAACACACAAACACGCACGTACGATTGGTATGTATATTTATATACATGAATTATTCTCTCTCTCTATATATGTATGTAGAATGCGTCCCACCTTCACAGGCTCTATGCATGTTCATGCATGTCCTCCATCATAATAGCTCATCCCTGTTGAATCATGCACAGAGGCAGGAGGAAGTGGAGTGCTCGCCCTCCCGGGGGGGGGGGGGGGGGGGGGGGGGGGGGGGGGGGGGGGGGGGGGGGGGGGGGCGGGGGGGGTATTTATTGCAGCACCTGTTGAGGTGTTTTCAAACACACAAAGGTGCTTTAAATTTCAAATAGGATTCTAGAAGTGGGGTTGAAAGGGAAAAGAATCTCCTCTCTCTCTCTCTCTCTCTCTCTCTCTCTCTCTCTCTCGCCCTCTCTTGTCAACCTTTTCAAAAAGCCTCCATATTCTCACACCAGGCTGTAGGGGCATGTTGTCATGTTGCTATGCTACCGGAATGTCAAGCAGAATGTCAGAGTTATGGCATGAGTGTGAATGCACAATAAAGATGGAGCTTCTTCTGGCTCGGAGAAGACGTGGAAACGACTCGGCATTCAAACACGCAACACATTTTTACGCCTCTGGATTTAATGGCGTCAGAATTCCTCGAAAACCTTCTTTTTTTTTTTCTTTTCTTTTTTTTCTTTCTTACGAGTGACAAAAACACAAACTGTGACACATTCAGAAAAATATGTCTCACATTTTTTCTTCCCAAACCGAAAATAATTTGAATTTAAGCAGTTTCAAGAACATATTTTGCCTTTTTTTTTCTTTTTCGCTCGTTGTTCATTTGAAGTTAAACCTTCGCCTGAACTATGTCCCCAAAAATTTACTCGAAAAGATGCAAAACTATCAGGTGTGTTTTCATCACGTCTGTGCCAAAGTACGGGTAAGAACCTACAATCTTTCAGTTTCAGTCTCAGTAACATTCTACCTGTTACTATATATGAGGAGTCTGAGAATAAACGCATCAAAAACACCAATATTTATTTTCTTTTATTGATTTTATTTGCACACAAACTGATAATGTTACAGATAGGCTCAAATTAAAGTAGTACCATGAAAAGAAAAGGAGGAATACCCTTAATAATAATATTAACAATAATACATTAAAACAATATATTTATGTATATATCAAAGTGGAACACTGCTTCAAAATCTAGCTTGGTCATATTTTTTCACATTTTAACTATATTTACATACATATACTTTATCAAATTACATAAATGTATATTATACACACACAAACACACCCACACACATATATACACATAAATGTAAATTTTTGTATTTCATATAAATATACATAATAATGCATATACTTGTGTATATATATATAAACATATATGTGTGTATATATATATATACACACATATATGGAACTTTAGAGAGTCGCCGCTGTTTATGTCAGTGTCATAAAGTCGGTAGTCGTTATTTAATTTGGATATATTTTACATAGTTTGTCTGTCTAAGAATGAAAAAAAAATACTGACCCCCCCTTTCTTCCAGGACGCTTATCAATATGGACGGCGAAGGTCAACTTATCATCCAGCCAAGGTAAGCGTCCGTTATTAATATTGGAAAGCTCAGAATACTTCAAAGCTGCATTTAAACCGGATGTGTGTGTTGAGTGGAAACAATCCTGAAACCTGGAGAAGCTGCTGCTTCAACACTCAAAATACTCTTTTCTCACCTTATGATGATGATGAGGATGATGAGGAGGACGGTGCTCAATAATCACACGTTAATAAGGATGATTAGTACAATTACGGTGATTTCTCTGATTCGCATCTCTATACGTTTCGGTGAGCCGCTCGCCCCACAGGCCCGTATCGTTACCCACAGTTCACCTGGTTTAATTGAAAAAAAAAAAGAAATCAGCCCCCGACCTGCAGCCATTACATTTATTACAGATGATGGAATGGTTCTCGGAGCTGTTCAGGGATTAAATCTTCCTCGGCGGCGTCACTCCAGCGTCCCTCTTCCTCGATAGACGCAGAAATCTTTAACGCACAAACAACAAGACGTGAGGGATGACGAGGGAAGTTCCCCCGCTGGAGATACGGGCCTTTCACCACCGACATAGACCGGGCCTTAAACCCGTGAAGAACATTTTACCCTCTTTTTTTTATTGGCTTTTAAAGATTCACACATTCAAAGATGTTTATTTGCCATTTTGGACGATTGCAGACTGAAGCGGTGAGTCGGGATTCTTGATGCAGGGAAATGTCTCTGGTCAGTGGAAACAAGAATATAAAAGAAAGAGAAGTAGAAGGGAAATAAATATTGACACCCACACAAAGACAGACTCAGGCGGACACACTCACACACACACACACACACACACACACACACACACACACACACACGCACACACTCACGTGGACACACAAACACACACACTCACGTGGACACGCACACACACGTTCTCAAACACACGTACATACACACGCACAAACACACGTTCACACACACACAGACACTCACACACACATACACTTATACACACACGCATGCACACACACACGCGCACACATTCACACAAACAGACACACATACCCACGCGGACATGTGCTCGACACGCACACACACGAACACAAACACACGTACATACACACACACAAACATACTCACACACACGCTCACACACACACATGCACACACGTATACACAGACACGCACACACACACACAGAACCACATATGCATGCACACATGCACACACGCACACACACACATACTTATACAGACACACACACACACACACACACGTACAGACACACACGCCCACATACATGAAGACACACACAAAGAAACAATACGCGCACACACAGGTACATACACTGACACGCACACGCGCAAACACAAATACACAAATACAAAAACGAATAGTTAGAGATAAACAATTGTAATAAATGATAAACGTTAACTACACTTTATGTATGACGTGTAAACTTTATCTGCTTTTACTTTATAGCACTTTGAGATTTGTTCCAAATGTAAAGTGCATTTACATTTATTATTATTATTATCTCATCATATCTCATCATATATTATCGTATCGTATTGTATTTGATCATACTTAATCATTTTGTACCTTATCCTATCACATCACATCATATTATTTTGTAATATCCCGTCGGATCAGATCATTAAATCGTACCGCGTTTCCTATCACACAGTATCGCGTCGTATCGTAGAGTATCACATAGTTACGTATCACAACGGCAATCTAACGGCTACCATCCATCCATCCATCCATCCATCCATCCATCCATCCATCCATCCATCCATCCATCCATCCAACCACACATCCATCCTTCAAACCATTCACCCATCCATCCATCCATTCATCCATCCATGCACACATCCATCCATCCACACATACATCCTTCAAACCATCCATCCATCTATCCATCCATCCATCCATCCATGCACACATCCATCCATCCTCCCATCCATCCATCCATCCATCCATCCATCCATCCATCCATCCACACATCCATCCATCCACACATCCATCCATCCATCCATCCATCCACACATCCATCCATCCAGCCATCCATCAATCCATCCATCCATCCATCCATCCATCCATCCATCCACCCATCCACCCATCCATCCATCCATCCATCCATCCATCAGAGAGAGGTGTGGTAGCTACAACATGCTCACATTCACACCTTTGTACAATTTCTGATTCACCACTTTAACCTACATTTCACGTGTTTGGCTGTGACAGGAAGTCAAAATACCAGGAGACAACCCACTAGCTGCTGACACTGATGCTTTTAAATCTTCAGGGTGTGGATTGCACACGTAACACATCATCAAAATGTCACTCTGTTTTACCACCTCACCTCCCGTTTATCGCCGTTTCCACGTCTGCCTCCGACTCGGAGTCCAAACAACATGGATCCTGGTCCCGCTTCATCTGAACGGGATGGTGAGGCGGGATTAAAGTGCAGCAGCGCCGCCTTGAACAGGCGGAGATAAAGGGGCATGAGACTGATGGAGATGGTGAGGGGTGGGTGGATGAGGGGAGGACTGACGGTTATAATGACAGAGTTGGGTGATGGAGGGGATGTTGGTGGTGGTGGTGGAGTGAGATGGAGTGGCTGTAGTTGTTTTCAGAGGACATAATGATGGTCAGTCTGTGAGGGGAGGAGGTAAAGCTGCTGGACAACATGGTAGTTAGAATATCGTGACGTTTGCAATTAAGCAGGCAAACATTTCTGTATTCTCAGACAGTTTTGGGGGAACATATGAAGTTACTTGTTGATAAAACGTATTTTATATAGGAAACGCTGAGGCGGGGAAAGGGATGTAATGATGTGGCTCTAGTGACGTAATGACGTAGCTGTAGTCACGTAATGAGATGGCTTTAGTGATGTAATGACGTAGCTCTAGTGACTTAATGACATAGCGCTAGTGACGTAATGTTGGGCTCTAGAGTCTTAATGACGTAGCTCTCATGACATTGTTATGCGGCTCTAGTGACTTAATGACGAAGTTCTAGTCATGTAATTAGATGGCTCTAGTGACTTAATGACGTGGCTCTAGTCACGTAATGAGATGGCTTTAGTGATGTAATGACGTAGCTCTAGTGACTTAATGACATAGCGCTAGTGACGTAATGACGCGGCTCTAGTGACTTAATGACGTAGCTCTAGTCACGTAATGAGATGGCTTTAGTGATGTAATGACGTAGCTCTAGTGACTTAATGACATAGCGCTAGTGATGTAATGACGCGGCTCTAGAGTCTTAATAACGTAGCTCTCGTGACGTTGTTATGCGGCTCTAGTGACTTAATGACGAAGTTCTAGTCATGTAATTAGATGGCTCTAGTGACTTAATGACGTGGCTCTAGTCACGTAATGACGTATCTACAGAGACTTAATGACGTAGCTCTAGTGACGTTGTTATGCGGCTCTAGTGACTTAATGACATAGCTCTAGTCACGTAATGAGATGGCTTTAGTGATGTAATGACGTAGCTCTAGTGACTTAATGACATAGCTCTAGTCATGTAATGAGATGGCTTTAGTGATGTAATGACATAGCGCTAGTGACATTATGACTCGGCTCTAGTGACTTAATGACTCCCTGACACAAGCGAGTCGTAGCGGACGGCCTTCTCCCGTCCGTAGAAGGCAGGAACGACTTCTACTGACCCTCCTGCCCTCAGGCGTATGACTTTCCCGCAGGAGCAGCATGGATCGGATCAGGATGACGTTCCACATGGGAAGAGTTTCTTAAATCCCCAAAGCAAAGAGGAGAAACCTGCAAAATGGATTTGTGACACCATTTTTCACACTCAGGCCTCTCTGAGCTACGCGAGTAGAAATCGACAGACTCTATGCATGGAATGTTTCTTCCACTGTGTGTGTGTGTGTGTGTGTGTGTGCGCGTGTGATTGTGTGTCCCAGTCTAATTATCATCTCCTCCTTCACTTCATGGACAGAATTAGAAATCTGTTTTTCCATCTCGTTGCGGTCATTGTCTTGTTTTTGGGGGCTGGTTTGTGTTTTTTTTCCGGCTGCATGGAGGATCACGGTCTCATTTTCTGCTCGGAATCAGGATCTAATGAACGTCAGCTTTTTGGCTTTGGCGGCGGGCGGAGCAGCGGACGGCTTTGTTGGTTCGTTGAGGAGCATGCCACACTCATTACTGCTCTCGGCGCTGTGATTAACTCGATTTGCGGAGCAGATCCATCGACGTGCTCACATATATATATAAATGCACGCATGGCCATAATGAAATAATGCAATTTAATAAGTTATTAATATACTTATGGGCAACAGAAGAGCGGAGGGATGGCGAGAGTGAGCAAAGTGACGGTCGGGCTCTGATCGATTTAATTTCATTTTGAGAGCGAACACGATGTTAAGACAGTGACTAACAGGATGAGAAAATCACTTCAGTAAAAAAGACAAGGTTCGATACCGTCGTAGAATTGATCGCTCTCTAATCCTCAACTTCTTTAAACTGGCAGAAAATATTATATATTAAAATCATTTAGCACTTTCAGAGTTTTTTTTTAATTTTTTTTTTTTACCAACATCAGTCCTCATCATAAAGATCAAATATGAAATTATTTTTTTTAATAATAATAATAATAATAATACATTAAATTTATAATGCACTTTACATTTGGATGAAATCTCAAAGTGCTACAAAGAAAAAGCAGATAAAAGCATCAATAAAAAAAATAAAATAATAACTATATAAAAACATGACCAAAAAGCAGCAATATTAATTAAGGTTATAGGTTCTGCTAAAAAGGAAAGTTTTAAGTCCTTTTTTAAATGTGTCAGTCGTCTGTGGAGCCCTGAGATGGTCAGGGAGGGCATTCCACAGACGAGGGGCAGCAGAACAGAAGGCCCGATCACCCATGGTGCTGAGCTTAGTCCCGGAGAGGAAGAGGCGGTATGAGTGGGTAGAACGGAGGGATCTTGTTGAGGTCAGTGGGGTGAGTAGTTATTTTAGGTAGGGGGGTGCGTTACCATCGATGCACTGGTGAGTGAGGAGAGACATTTTTTTTGAATTTTAACCTTTGAAATATCACTTCATACAATACTGTTTTTTTTTTAATGATGAAAATACATTAAAAAAATTGTTTTCCATATATTAATAACCCTTTAAAGTCTTTATATATAATTCAAATATGTCACTGAACCTGTTTGTAATATGCCCCAGTGGCAGCATCTATATGATAAAGAGTAAGGGGCCAAGGACAGAGCCCTGAGGGACACCAAGGCTCAAAGGAGCCACTGAGTTGGAGGCTTTACTATGGAACAGAAAAAGTAAAAAATGTTTTTGATATATAAATGAGGGAGAGAACTTACTAAACAGAGTTTTTAACTTGATACAACTATAAAAAAAAGTTTTTAGTAACAGTCAAATAGTTTTCTAAAAACATTTTTACCAAAAGGCCGAGCTAATCTAATTCAAAGCCAGTTTCGTTGAAAAACAAAATTGCATCATAGAAGTCAGATTTTAAATTTATGTTTTATAGTGTTGATATGGAAATATGGTTAGGCAGACGATTCGTCATTTCACGATAAATTCCTACTTTCCTAAAGACTTAGAATATATGAAAGAAATATTTTTTTCCGTAGTTTGGACATTAAAGGTTTAAAGATTAAAGGTTAAAGTGCAAAGAAGACTTTTGACAAAAAACACAAATTTCTTTTTTTGACAATATTATGATAAAAGTTCCCTTCATTACCTTCGAGGACATAAACGTCCTTTCCCTGAACCTACCACAAAATATTACAGATTAAGATTATTTTAGGCTTTTCCTGACTTCATCATCTTCTACCTCAGATCTTATAATATGTTTATAATTCACAGTGTAAACAAAATTCTTGCCGACAAACACGATAGGGACAATAATGTCCCCCATTTAAACGGACACTTAATAATCCCTTTGATTCTGGGATGTTTCAATTCTGGCATATTTGCTGAAATATTTTAAGTTTTCTTTTTTTTTTAATAAATCAGTAAATCAATATTTTAACATTTGAGATACGATCTGGACTTAAACTGAATTGAATGAAAGTGTAAAATTGTTTCGTAACGTAATAATGTAACAGTGACGATGTAATATTCGATGACGGTTTAAAACTTCCCCGAAGAGGATGTGAGTAAAACGCGATGAGGTGAAGCTAAAAAATGTTCTCCTGAGAATAAAAAGGAAGGCGACTTAGAACGACGCCGCGTTTGCCGCAGGAAGCTGGAAGCGTTGATGATGGCCTCTACTCTTCTCCCCAGATGTATGTCTGAGGGGGGGGGGAGGTCCCTAAACGACGCCTTAATGGTGTCACCGTGGTGATTATCAAACGTCCCCGCTTCTTCGTCAGGCTCCAGGCTGTCAGCAGAAATGTCAGCGGCGCCCGTCCGTTACTCGTCACCAGGAGAGTTACGGCGTGGGAGACAGCTGTTCTCTTTAAGGTTAGACATCCGGACCCCTCCATCAGCGGGGGTCCGTGTGTGGCAACATGGCGTCACGTCCTCAGGAGATGGAGAGACTGCAGGAAGTCTCCTTCCTCCTCCGTCGACTCCCCGTTACATCCATATGACGGCTGGAGTTACTAGTTACTCTTTAAAAACCACCTTTGATCTTATTGACTCGCCCCGAAAAAAAAGAAAAACTACGTAAAGATTCTTTATTTATTCAGTTAATAGTTTAGAAATTCTACGTTTGGCCTTTAACTGACGAATCCTTCGGTCAGGCATGTTTTTAAACAGTAAAATAAAGAAATTAAATCGTATCGTAATGAAATTTCAAATCCGCCTCTGCTCAACTATTGCACATCTACACCTGGGCATATATTGCACCTCTGCACATCTGCACATATATATACATGTTTATCTAAATATATCTATGTCTATATGATGTCCTATTATATAAAATGTGTTCATTTTTAATCACCTTTACAATACCTGTCTGCTGCAGCTGCTGCAACGACTAGATTTCCTCTTCTGAGGATTAATAAAGTATTTATTTATCTAAATGCTAATAAATCCAAACTTTACTGTGATCTAACTCCAAATCGAAGTCACTGGACCTTCCAGCTATCACCGCTTTTCCAAGGCTCTCAGATTGAACCTGCATCTCCATGCAAATATTAGGGGACACCAAATGGGGCAAAATCCATTTCAGTGTCGGGGGTGGACACACATAAAAAACACGTTTTAAAATTCCCTCTCTTGATATTGCTTTGATATTGCCACGGAAACATCAACAAATTACTCCTTCAAAAAACTTTCCACCCCCCTCCAGTGCCCCTCGGGGATTCACGCCCCTGGACCGTGCTCTCGGGAGTTATTCCTAATAACCGTTCCTAAAGTCCGTATTCCACATTTTTTCCGTTTGCTGCTGCCTCAATCTGGAATCAGCAGAACGATCAGAATCTAAAGGCGCTGGTTTCATTCAAGGTCACCTTGGAAGACTTGACCGTTTAGACACGGATGTCTTCCTTTCAACTTGTGACGACTCCAATTTGATCCCGTTTTAATGGATGTTCCGTACCTATTCTGTCTGTATGTATTTTGTCTGTATGTATTCTGTCTGTTTTGCGACTCTCGGCAAAACAGACGGAATAAAAAGAGATTTTTAATCTCAATTGGATTTTCCTGGTAAAATAAAAGCTTAAATAAAAATCCTACATAATAGAAAAAACATCGAAAGACGGTTTTCAGTTTCACTTTGAGCCCTAAACTTCATACTCTTACTTAAGTAGCTTTCGCTCGTCGTGTGGTACCAGAACTGAAGAATCCATCCAACACTGTCTTACCCTTCTTAATAAAATTGACGGCGCTCTAGAACGCCAGAGCCGGGTTTGAAGGTTCTGGTCGGAAACGCTTTAACACTCTTAACCTAAAAGTTTTATGTGTTAAGTCTCCTGTCACCTCTCATTAGACTGTGGCGTGACCACAGACACTGTGTGTGTGTGTGTGTGTGTGTGTGTGTGTGTGTGTGTGTTCAATCAGACGCTGGGACCACCTCGGTCTAATGATGGGGCTGTGAAATCAGCGGCGTCTCTCATTATGACCCACTAAATTCATTAGCTCCAGCGGTTCTGCCTCACGCCGCTCCGCCCGTGCGTCTCCACTTGTTCCTGCTCGTCCAGAACACGAGCCAGAGCGGTTAGTCCGACACGGGTCGGGACGGCAGAACATGTGTCCAATCACACGTTGAGACCGGTGCCTGCGGGGGATGTTCCTGCACATGGAATGTTCCGGCGGGGGAGAGTAACTAAATACATTTACTCAGGTTTAGTACTTAAGCGTGAAGGCGAGGAACTGGCGGAGGAGGATGAAGATGAAGAACTCACATCGTTTACTTGAGTAAAAGTGCCGATACTACGCTTTAAAAATACCTGACTACAAGATCGGCATTCAAAACCTTCAGTTCACTTAAAGTATTTTAAGACTGTGTGAACCTGGACTGTTTCACTGTATGAACCTGGACTGTTTCACTGTATGAACCTGGACTGTTTCACTGTATGAACCTGGACTGTTTCACTGTATGAACCTGGACTGTTTCACTGTATAAACCTGGACTGTTTCACTGGATGAACCTGGACTGTTTCACTGTATAAACCTGGACTGTTTCACTGTATAAACCTGGACTGTTTCACTGTATGAACCTGGACTGTTTCACTGTATAAACCTGGACTGTTTCACTG